>SNQJ01S0019401.1:19594-31145 GCA_010110895.2 Picea sitchensis
AACCCTCTCAAGAGTCAAAACCCTCTTAGCAAAGAAATGGATGAAATGTGAAATAGAATGAGAGAAATGGGAGTGAAAGAGTGTTTAGTAGTCTTAGCTAACCCTAGGCTACCTTTCCCATGAGTCATTTCTCCAAAAAAAAAACAAAAAATGATCAATTTCCTCCTCACGCGCGCGGGCTCAGGGAGCGTTTCGGGGAGCGTTTTTTTCCCTTGGGAGCGCTCAGGGAGCGTCCAGGGAGCGAACGCTCCTTGGACGCTCCCTGGCTTCCTCCTCAGGGAGCGTTTTCTCCCTAGACGCTCCCTGAGCGCTCCCTCAAAAACCAGGGAGCGTTGTTTTTGATGAGGGAGCGCACTCCCTAAAAACGCTCCCGAAGGGGAGCGTTCAGGGAGCGCACTTGGGAGCGTGCTCCCTGAACGCTCCCCTTNGAGCAGGTTCAAGGGCGGGGGGGGGTGCTCCCCCGCAGCCTTGCTTGGAAGGACAGGCTGATGTGTTTGTTGTCCAGAATTTTCTGTATTTTCAGAAAGTGGCAACAATGGATTTTGACTGTCCATAGGCTGATTTTCAAACACTTTCCAAAACTAATTTTCAAGAAATTTGACATCTCTATTGAGAATGAGTTTCTTTGAAATCGGATTGTAGATTCTATAGGCTTTGGCTGTCTCACTGTAGCCAATAAAAATGTATTTCTCACTTCTATCATCAAGTTTCTTCCTTGTTTCGGAAGGTATGTGAGCGAATGCAATACATCCAAATGTCCTAAGATGAGCAACATTTAGCTTTGTCCCACTCCATGCTTCTTGAGGGACCTTCATCTTGAGACTGGTGGTTGGAGATCTATTAAGGAGATAAACTGAGCATGTTACTGTTTCAGCCCAAAATAGATTTGACAGACATTTCTCTCTGAGAAGGCTTCTTGCCATGTTCATTATTGTCTGATTTTTCCTCTCAGCCACTCCATTTTGTTGTGGAGTATACCTGGTTGTAGTTTGCATGATGATGCCTTGTGATTTGCAAAAATTTGCAAATTCTTTGGAGTTGTATTCTCCTCCTCCATCTGACTTGAGAATCTTCACATATTTCCCACTATGTTTTTCAGCTTCAGCCTTAAATTCTTTGAACTTTGCAAAAGTTTCAAACTTGTGTCTAAGAAAAAAGATCCATATTTTCCTGCTAAAGTCATCAATAAATGTTAGGAAATAAAAGCTACCACCTATTGACTTTGTTTGCAATGGTTGACATAGGTTAGTGTGAACCAGCTCTAAGTGTTGTTTGGCTTGAGTGGAGGACTGTGGAAAACTTGTTCTCTTATGTTTTCCAAGAATGCAAGACTCACATGGGGGATTTTGCTCTTTGAAGATAGGTAGACCTTTGACCATGGAGTGCTTCTGTAGAAGGCTTAGACTCTGAAAGGGTAGATGTCCAAATCTTGCATGCCAAACCATAGTTTCATTGGGGTGGATGCACTTTGTGCATAAGATTGGATCAAATTTGTAGTTCTAAGGGTCAGGGGAAACATTCTATTCCTAGTCATGTGGATTTTAGAAATCAATTTTTTGCAGGGAGATTTGTCATATATCCTACATGATACTCCTTCAAAGAGTACCTTATAGCCATTTTCAACTAGTTGACCTACACTTAATAGATTATGTTTCAGATCTGGAACGTGATAGACATTGTTTATGTCATTCTTTACATTTTGTTTAGTGACAATAGGTACAGTTCATTTTCCTTGAACTTTGACTAAAGAATCATCTCCAAGTGTAATGTCAGATGAAATAGAAGAATCAATGCATGAAAGTAAATCTGTGTTACCTATCATGTGATTGTTGCATCCACTGTCCAACAACCAGAGGCCTTTGTGTTGTTCGTCAATCTTGTGGCATGAGAGAAACATGCCATCTGAGGTTTCTCCTTCATCACTTGAGACATTTGCTCTGCCTGAGTGTTGATCTGCTTGCTTCTTCCGGCATTCAGATCCATAGTGCCCATACTTTTTGCAGTAGTAACATTGTATGCTTTCTTTGTCATTTGATCTTCTCCCTCTGCCTCTTTGAGGCTGGAAATTCTGATTATGGTTCTGTTGTCTGTGACCTTCACTTGAGTGATTGTTACTTGGACTTCTCCCTCTTCTTCGGTGACCTCTGCCTCTGCCTCTCCCTCTACTAAAAGAGAATTGAGTCTTGAAGGCATTGGTTATTGACTCATCTTCAAGATGTAGTCTGGTCTCATGTGTCAACAAAGAACCCATTAGTTCATGTGTGGAAAAATTTGACAGATCCTTGGATTCAAGGATGGATGTAACAACCATTTTGAATTTCTTTGGTAGACTTCTGAGGACTTTCTCAACGATCCTTTGATCAGAGATGTCTTCACCAGTCAACCTGATCTGGTTTACAATTCCCATGACTCTGGTCATAAATTGATCAACGTTTTCAGACTCTGTCATTTTTAAAGTCTCAAAATGCGTCCTCAACGTCATCATCTTGACTGTTTTGACCCTGTCATTTCCTTGGTAAGCTGATTTAAGGATGTCCCAGGCCTGTTTTGAAATAACAACGCCTGTGATTTTTGAGAAAATCTAGTCATCCACTGAGTTTTGAATCCAGAACTTTTCCTTATTCTCTCTTTTCCTCTGTTCTGACTGAGCAACTCTCTCTTGATTGGTCATGGAAGCTAGAACTGCGGGATCTGGTTCCACATAGCCATGAGCCACGAGATCCCAACACTCTTGTGCTTGTAAGAAGGATCTCATTCTAAGAGACCAAAATTCATAGTTCTTTCCAAGAAGAATCGGTCCTTGTGTTGGTCCTAAATTGTTAGACGTGGCCATCTTGAAAGGAATTAGAACAAAAAAAGAATGTTCGGGATTTTTGTGCTTTAATTGTTTCCCATGCATAAAACCAGGTCTACGAAGTCCTTTGTGTGACTTCGGGTCGAAAAACACGGGGTAGACCACTTCTTTAGCTTCGATCTGGCTGGATCTGACTATCCGAGCACGAGATCCACAGAGTCAGAACTCTAAGCTCTGTTCTTTATCGACTGTAGCCCCTCTAATGGCGGAATCCGGCTATCTGGGTGTACTCGAGAGCCAAAAAAAAATTGAAGTTCAGCTTCTCATGTGACCGGGAGCGAATTCTGCAAAGATCAATGGTCCTCGTTGATCTGAGATCAACGACTCACAATTACTTCGAGAGTTCGGGCTTCAGGCCTTTTCATGCACAATACTAACAATCCTCCGGAGTGTCGAATTAGCGAACTCGCGGAGTGCGGGATCTGCCTCCACGTGTCCTCTTGATTGGACGACTGAGATTTACTTCGGAATCCCAGGCTTCGGGAGTTCCGAGATGCACAACACCACAAACCTTCGAAGTGTTAACTTTCCGGAGTGTCAGATCTAACGGCACGTGTCCTCAACCTTCAACGGTCCAGATGAACTCCAGGACTCCGACCAGTTCTCGCTCCAATGCTTCACTTCGCAAAACCCTTCGGAGTGCTAAGTCTCTGAAGTGAGAGATCTAGCGCCACGTGTCCTCGTTGATGAACGGATCAAATGAACTCCGTCCTTCGGGAGTTCTTTCTCCATACTTCTCACCTTTCCTCCGGAGCTCTCAACCTTCAAAGTGAGGGATCTCGTGCCACGTGTCCTTTTGCAACGGACGGTTGCGATGAACTTCGATCAATGATCTGGATCTACTCCGGCTCTTCGAAGCTTCAGGGGTTCGACAGTTCTTGACTCAGCAAACCTTCATTCTTCCGGAGTGCTGATGCTCCGGACCTCCAAATCTAACGCCACGCATCCACTAAAATTGACGTTCTGGATCCTCTCTGGGACTCCAGGCCTTCGGGAGTGCTCGTCTCTAGCCAAACTTACTCTATTCCTCCAAAGTTTGAGATTGCCGAATACGGGGATCGTTTGACATGTGTCCCCTGGATCCAATGGCTAAGATTAACTTCGGGCAACCAGCCCTTCGGCGATTCTGGCTCCTCCACACTCCTTAGACCTCCAAAGTGCTCTAGCACAGAAGTGTGGGATCGCGTGACGCGTGTCCCCTCTGGCTCCAACGGTCCAGATCTACTTCGCACCTTCGGGACTTCAGGAGTTTTGCTACCTCCACACTTGATTTCTCCCGGAGTGCCTTTTCTCCGAATTGTGGGATCCACTGACACGCGTCCTATCTGACGGATGGTTTAGATTGCCTCCCGCTCCTTGCTGCTTCAGCGATTTTGCGACCAGCTTGTTTGGAAACTCCCGGAGTGCAACTGTTCCGGAGTTCCAGATCTTTCACACCTGTCCCTCCTGACAATGGATGGTCCCAATTTTCTTCGGGACTTATGTTCTCCTGCGCACTTAAAAGATTAAGTTTCATGCACCTTACCTAGATTCTCCGCGCTCCGATCTAACGACTATTGTAGCTTGTCCTTTGTTGCTTCTGCATATTCCTCCTGAAGAAGGGATTCCACGAATTTTTAAAGGCTTCATCCTTCTGCAACGTTGCTTCCTCGCACTTCGTTGTCTCCAACGATCTTTTGAGCGGACTACTATCTCTAGCGCTCCTTTAGCGGACCGCGGATTGCTCTCTAGGCTTCTGTGAAGAGTCTTACCTCCCGCGCTCTCGTCTGTGAGAAAACGTATTCTCTGCGCTCTTCCTCTTGGGATCGGGTTTCTCTCCAAGCACTGTAAAGAGGCTTACATCCGAAGCTCTGATACCATGACAAAATAAGAAGTAAAGAAGATAATACAGAGAAGACGAATTGGGAACAAGTATGTGTAGAGCGCATTCGTATTTGATGAAAGGATGAGCCTTATAGGCTAGAACCATTACAACAGAATCAAGAAAGAAAATAAGAAATCCTAACGACTGATACAGCTGGCCTGAACATCTGGCAGTGTACAGTCACATACTGTTGAGGTTACAGTTATAACTAACAACATACATGAATTATTCTTTACAATAAATAAATGGGTGTACAGTTAGTTACAAGACTTTGTGTTGAGCATTATTCTTCTATCAATCAACCAATGTTGCAGGAAGCCCCTACCTGCCCCCTTCCTGCACTAGCTTCCAACAGTCGTTTTTTATGGGAGCAAGTACGAAGCATTTGCTTCCAACGTGCGTCTTGGATGGGAGAAAGTGCGAAGTACTGTCGAGAGTGCACTTCTGACATGCACCCATTTTAGGATGTACTGTTATACATTTTCTTTTTTTTTTGCGATTTTTTTTGTTTAATTTTGTCTAAAATCTAACCAGCATTTATTTGATCTGTTTAATTTTGTCCAAAATCCAAAGAGAATTTATTGGATCTGAGAGGGGTTAATTCTATATAGTCATACTACCCTGGAGTTTTTGAGCACCCTGATTCCAATTCTAGATTCAGAAATGCAATTTAAACAACAAAAAATTGTAATTGTAATTTGGTGCAGATTTATGTAGCCCTCAAATAAAACTAAAACTTAGAACAATTAGACAACACCTTTTTTTACTTTTTTATGATCCTAATCTCCAATTAAAATAGTTAACTTTAATATTAATTTTAGTTGTTCAAATTTTATTGTTTAAATTTAATGTAAGTAAATATTTCAATTATCTTAAATTTTTAATATTAAATTAATTTCAGTTTTTCAATTTTCAATAATTTAATTGGTAATTTTATTATATTTTATTTTGTATAACAAGACGGAAAAACCCTTTCTCTCCTACACCCTTGGGCAATATAATATTATGAGGACTAAATTTAGGATTTGAATGACTGTACAGAAGAATAAATACAACATTTACAAAACTTGTTCCATTCATGAACTTAACTATCTCATTATTACTTAAGGTGATATTGGTGGTCACCTCTTCTTTTATTTTTCTTCATCTTGGTCGTTTTTGTTATGATTTTCGGGTACTAAATTTCCAGGGTCGTTTTGAGACCCTAAACGATGTTTTTTGTCCATTCGAGGGCCTAGGGTTGCTATTACCATGGCCTAGGACCTACCAATAATTGTACTTCTAGATTAGATCTTTCCAACAAGCTACTAAACGCCCCAAACAAAGATTGGATGCAGAAGTTGCACCCCTAAGAAGTTGACGCATCAACTAACTACTTTGGGCCTGCAAACCTTTTGGCGCTTCACCTCCTAGGGTTAGGGGTTTAGACCTTTCGGGTTCTTTCTTTATGTTAAAATGTCATTCTTGCGGCCCATTGTATTATCTTTCTGCGAATGAGCATAGCCGACATCTCTTTCTCTTTAGAGATAAGATACCACCATTCTAGCCAATTTGTGTTCTACATTGCTCTGTTATTTTATTCATTAATAAAAGTTGGGTTTCACTGTATTCTTGTGTTCTCTACTATAGTTTTGTTTGTATCTCATTTTTTTCTCAATATAATATGGATCAGTGGTATCAGAGCAGTCTTCTCCTTGTTATTTCTCGGTGCATGTCCTCGACAAGGTCAGGGTATAGAGAGTTGGGTCTCAAGCTAGTTTCACTTGGGGACAACTGCTCTTGCTAGCCCAAGAAAACTCCCATGGCGAAAGAAAAGAGAGATGATAGAGCAAGAGATCCTTTCAAAATGTTGCTCGAGGAAGCCCTCGCGCAACAAGGGAATGAGATGATGGACAACTTCGCCTAAATCCTTCGATGATTGTCGACCGCAGGCGAGACATCTTCAACAAGCAGCCATTTTGAAGGTCCAACACCCTTCAAGATACAAGTTAACTTTGATATCACCTTATTTGAAGGCTAGATAGATACAGATCCTTTGGAGAAATGGTTGAATCTATTGGAAGGGTATACTCTATTCAAAAAATTTCCGACACTGAAAAGATAACCTTTGCTATCCTTAAATCCCTCCTCGATGTCAAAGATTGGTGGGAATGTTACTAGGAGAGACATAATGAACAAGTTTATGGAATTCAAGACAAGACCCACTTGGGCGGCCTTTGTTGATTCCCTCAAGGAGGAGTTCTACCCTGTTGAAAACTATGATGACCAGTACACGAGGTGGATAACTCTGTGTCAAGAAAGAGACCAGACGGTGCTGGAGTGCATTGACATCTTCCATACCTTACGCTAAAAGTTGAGTATTAGAGACTCTGAGCAACACCTGGTTCTGAAGTACTGCAGTGGCCTACACAGGGACATTGAAACAGAGATGGATTTCTTGGACATCTCCTCATTGGGAGTCGCTTATTGATACGTTATCGAAATCAAGCAGAAATTTAAGCAGTGGAATAAGTGGGAGTTCGGGTCTACAAATCCGCAACAACAAAAGCATGGAAAAGATGCCCCTAACTCACAAAACAAGGGACAGAGCAAGGAAGGCCAGCCTCAAGATAGCTAGTCCAAGCCACGAGAAAAGAAGGGTAATGGGAAGATGAAGGGCACTGGAAAATAGTGTGAGTTTCACAAAATCCCCTCGCACAACAATGATGAATGCCACTCAAAAAGTCATTGTTAGTCGAGCTTCAAAAAAAGAGTTGGAAGTGGTTTAAGGTTTCCAAGTCTTTTAGTACCTGTGAAAAGTGTTTGTACCTGCCCGAGACACAAGAAAAGCCAAGTGTACAAGATATATGTTAGGCGGACAAGCAAGTTAAGCTCGTTACCCCTATTTGCAGTAGTCAACAGAGATATATATCAACAAGAAACAATTAATAAATCTGCTAGATAAGATGCTAAAAGTCACGTAAATAATGCAAGAGATAAACTAGAAAACACTAGTACAACTCAAGTATAAAAGCATAAGACTTTAGCATTGATGTAAGGTTGTTATAGAAAAGTATTGCAGAGATGTATTTGCAGCCTTATGTCTGAAGCAAACAAGTTGTTACAGCAGAAAAACCAACCACCAAAACTTGCAAAAAAATCCACCCAAAAGATGCGCTAGGACTAATAGATTATGTTGGCAAACTTTTAGCAAATTCTGACGGTTGAAAAGCAAGTTATAAGTAAGAAAAAGAAAGGTTTGTTGCAGCCCTAATGGCTGTATATTTTAATGAGTTACAGCTCTAAGAATACCAAGCCAATCAAGACACCCTAGTGGCCTTGACAAGCTATTAACATGCATAAAAACTTCCAACTTGAACAAGATTGATATCCCACCAAAACACGTTTACCAATGCAAACAATTTATTTCTCGAATGCAAAAATTTCAGATCAGTGCCTTTAAAAATGGGTGAATGGAGTCTCAGAAGTATGAGTTGGATCAACAAGATCCCTAGGGGTGTAAATCCTCTTACTCCCTAGGGCATGCCAATCAAACTAGGGTAAATCTAGGAGGGTGTATGCACTCATACTTCTCCTAGCAACCCTTACCAAAAAATGACTTATAAACTTAGCAACTAAGATGAAGCTTAATGGAGGGTGTATGCAACATACTACTCCTATGGTTTCAACCAACAATGAACAAGAACAAGCAAGAAATAACTAACAAATGCAAATTTCCCTTACCAATTCCAAGAGGGAGAGAGATCAAACCCTATTTCTCCAAGCAAATTACCATTTAAGAGCAAGAACATAAGTCTTCATGAGGGGCGCACCACTTTAGCCTAGGAATTCACCAAGAAGCATTTGCACAAGAGAGAGATACCAAAAATGCCCAAGAGCATGAAAATTTGATCCAATATGTCTTCTCACAATGGGAGAGCTATGATCCAAATGAAATAGAGTTGATATCTATTTATACAAAATGTTCTAAAACATTTTTGTCCACAATACTTAGGGTAAAACACATTTTAAGGGGTCAACATCCCTTATCTTGCTCCTTTACAAAAGTATTATTATTTAATTCATATTTTGCACATAAAAGAAACCCTATAAACATGACATCACCCCCTTTTTTGGCAACGTTTGGCACTTTTGGTCAAGTCGTTGAGTTGGAGAAGGGAGCGCTAGGCCTCCAAAGGCCAATTGTCTTCAATCAAAGACTTTCTTCCACGATCAATGGACCTCTTCCTTCAAAAAGTGCCAAATGTCCATCATCACCACCACAACCTAGCCCTAGGTGACGTCAAGTCCTCAAAAGGTGACGTTTTGGCCCTTTCAAGCAAGTCGTTTGGCATGTAGGGGGTGGGTAAGATCCTCCAAGGCGTCCTCTAGGCCTCCGAAGGCATTTCATCATCACCCGAAGTGTGGACCCTTGGAATCCAACCTGTGGGATTCAAACCCCAAGGAAGCCCAAGCTAGGCTTGTTCTTCCAAAATTGTCCACAAACTAGGTCTTGCAAAGACATCCAAGGATCTCAATTCAAATGCATCATGATGAGTGAATCAAATCAATAAAAGAGTTATATAAACATGTACATCCAAACTACCTCAAAAGAATAAACAAATGCTCACAGACCCTATGCAATTTACCAAGTTTAGGTATGGGAGGGTTGACAAAATGACCTATTGGGTGAATCGTACCTCAAGTTTAGGGGTGTTTCCCGAGTGTACCTTTCTCTAATTCATGTGGATGAGGTGAGATGGATGGGGGGGAACTTTTGGGCATGGGTTTCATGACATACAAGGGGTTGTAGTGTCTCATTTATGGGTGCCTTTCTAGAGCGTGTCCTGCACCTTCATTTTATATGAAACCTTTTTCCAAGCCCATTTATTGCCTTTTATTCTTTTAAGATGTTTCCAAGTTGAATCCAAGGTGGGGCTTCTACCTAAGCATGAAAAATAGTGCCCACCTTGACTCTACCCTGGTCACATCATGCTTCCCCAAGTTGAACACACGTGTGGGGCTTCTACCTAAGCATTAAAAATAGTTCTCACACATGCTCCACCTTGGTTGGCATTTTGTATTAGTTATTTTTCATGGGTCCCATCAGTTTCTTTTGAGAGAAATTTTGTTGTCCTCGGTATCCCTAGGCGAGCATCTAGAAGGTTACTGTTTGGATTTTTATCTTTTGCCAACAATAAGCCTCTGGGCCTTCAGCCCTTTTTCCCATGAAATGAGGGACAACCCCTTCTTGGGTCAGTACACCCAAAAATTCCAAAAGGGAAGGAGATGAGGGAATGAAGTGTGGAAAGTGACAAGTATGGTTGGGAATGGCATGATGACTCATCAAGAGGACCTCCGAGTAACAATCCTATCCCTAAGGGTGAGCCACTAACTAGGGCACAATGTCAACCACCAAAGTGAAACACGGCAAAAAACATAATGTCCAAGCAAACGTTACATAATCAAAAGAAGTAATAGATGCAACAAACTCAAATGCCTCAAATATTGAAATGACACTCACCATAATACCTGACTTGCACCTCATGGAACAAGACCCACTGCCTTCTGGAAGCCATCTGATGTGGTGGATACCATCGTGATGAACTTGGAGATGTTGTGGTAAGGTGAGTGTCTGTCCATGCAAGTGGACACAGCTGGTCAGGTTGTCTCTCGGTACTCCATGTCTGCAACCTGAGGGCCTCGAGACATCATCTCCTTAGTTATCCCTAGAAATTGGGAATAACATTTGCCTCCTACTTGGGGACATGTAGTCGTCGTAGAGTGTGTGAGAACCGCAACATCTCCCTATGCACCTGTGCCTACACTGAAACATAACATTGTAAAATCTAGGGTGGTTCTATCACCCTTCGTCCATATATATCAAAAACCAAAAACGAAAACTGATCTAGAAAAGAAAAGTTTAGCATTTTTTCCAGAAATCTCTAAGCTAAGAATGAAATCAATATGCAATTAGAGAAAAATGAAATATGAAATGCAGCTAAACTATCATTAACAATCAATATGCAAATGCAGGAAATCAAAATGACCTACCTGCTTACCTGGGCCCTAAAGAAGTCAAGTGCCTTGAACGTAGGGCCGGAGAAGAGACCCATCCACTGGTAATGGCATCTTTCTCTCGTCCAAAGTTGTCAAATTGTACTTTTCTTTCTCGGACTTCATATTGATGATGTAAGGGCCAATCCAAGCGTTGTCATCCTTATGGTCATATTTAGGCTTTCCCTTCTTCTTGTCCCACACGAACGCAAGACTTCCTTCACTATAGTTGATGTAAGGTATATTCTCAATGTAAGGATAAGAAGGAGGTCCTGTGTTGACTGCGTTTATGATGGCTTCCTCGCATTATTTGCTTTCTTTATCGTTTTTATTCAATATCTGGATGGACCTTGTCTCTTTCCCTTTGAACTTCGCAAGATTTTCTTTGTACTCAACTTTCCTTGGGAGTAGCAGGTCTATGTAGTCGTCCTGCATGAAAGGTAAATCTTTTGGATCATACTCAATGGTCTCTGGAACCTCATCGAACTCACACTCACTTGTATAATCAAGATCGTTTGGGGTCTGTTATCCCTGATATCTAGGGATAACTAGGAGATCATGTCTCGAGGCCCACATGGTCCTAGACATGGAGTACGAGAGTTGATCGACTTAAGCATGGCCCTTGAGGGCCCATCTTTCTTCTCCTCTACCAGATTTGTCCTGTCAGCAGTAGCAGCATCCATCACCACCGGCCTGGACTTGCATCGGAGAGGACTCTTTCTCCATGAGGTAATTGGTCCGAGGTATCATGGTATGTGTCATATTTGATTGTTATAACCTTCTTATATATGCATTAG
>SNQJ01S0019401.1:35477-47140 GCA_010110895.2 Picea sitchensis
TTTGTTATTTTTCTTCGGGTCCCTCTTGTTTCTTGCTGAGAGGCTTTTTATTGCCTTCTCGGGGATCCCTGGGCGAGGCATCTCGAGGTTTCATTTTTATGGCTTTTATCTTTTACTAGCTGCTTTTACCTTCTAGGCCTTTAGCCCCTTCTTCCCACGAGATAAGGTGCAACCCTACAAACAGATCATCCTAATGCCCGGACTAGGGGAATGGGACAGATGAGCAGGAGATAAGATGAAAAAGTGATGATATGATGGGAGCAGACGATGGCTCTTCAAAAATCCCCCCGGTGGCAAACCAAAACCGATGGGTACAGGCTTGCTAGGACACCCTATCAATCCCCTCAACAATGGTCAAGTGGGTCAATGTAAGATCCAAGCAGTTTGTTAGAAATAAAAGGAGTAAGATGCATATATCTAAAGGTTATAATGATAAAAAATGACACATATCATGATACCTGGACCAATTACCTCATGGAGCAAGAGCCTTCTCCGATACAAGACCAGGCCGATGGTGATGGATGTTGTTGCTGCAAACAAGACAAATCTAATGAAAGAAGAGGAGGATGGGCCCTCCAGGGCCATGCTCAGTTCAATCCTGCTCTCGGTACTCCATGTCTAGGACCTGTGGGCCTCGAGACATGATCTCCTAGTTATCCCTAGAAATCGGGGATAACAGTCACCTCAAGGGGGGAATCCCGGGTGACCCTAGGGGGAAATAAGATGAAAAGTGACATGATGAAATTAATGCCCCTAGTGGTCAAGTTTCTAAGAGGAACATGGCTTTGATGACACATCTCGGAAGTGGTTTAAGGTTGCCAAGTCTTTGAGTACCCACGAAAAGTGTTTGTACCTGCCCAAGATACAAGAAAAGTCGAGTGTACAAGCTATATGTTAGGTGGATAAGAAAGTTAATCTTCTTGCCCCTATTTGCAGCAGTCAACAGAGATATATATCAACAAAAAACGATTAATAAAGATGCTAGATAAGATGCTAAAAGTCACGTAAATAACGCAAGAGATAAACTAGAAAACACTCATACAACTCAAGTATAAAATGATAATACTTTAGCATTGATGTAAGGATGTTTTTTTTTAACAGAAACAGATATTTGTATATTATCAAAAATTGGCCATATTACAAAAAAGAGTTGACTGTGGGCCTATCTTTCTGCTAGTGTCGAGAGTACAAACCGTCTTTCTTATAGCAGCGCGTCTAATAACCATTGTGTTGTATGCACTACAGACTTGCCATGTAAAAATGGCTATGAAACTATGCAACAAAAACTGGTGTTTACAGTTCATAAAAACATGTGCTAAGGATGAGAGGGGCATGCTTCATCACTCGCATCGTTCTCCTCAACTTGATCAGCGTCCCCGTGCTGCTGGTTTGCTCCATCCCAAACGCGATCGGAAAATCCTGGGGCCATTTGTTCACGCTGATTGTTGGCCACTGAATGAAAGGTGGAGGGGATCCAAGACTTGTCTGTACCTGCTGAGCAAACGGGATGCTGAGGAGGGCGCTGGTTGAGCTCTTCGAGCTACCTTGTATTATGATTTACTCCCCGCAACACAATGGCTAATTCCTGATTGTGCATGTGTTCTAATCTCTTCATTTGGTTTTGGACTGCAGCCACGGTTTCCTGAATTCGTCGGTTTTCTTGCTGTAGTTCCCTGTGCCTGGAGTCCGCCTGGTTCTCCATTCTTCAACACTCGACCTGCAGTCCCTGAAATTGTCCCCGCATATCCTCCAAAGCGCAGATGGGGCAGGTGCACTAGTCACTGTTGCTTCGTCGCATGGTTGCGTTGTGTGCCAGGAAGGCGTAGAGGGTGAGCAGAACGTGGCCACGGGAGGGGGGAAGGGGGAGGAGAGTAAGGTATTCAAAAATGCGAGGGCGCTTGCTGGGAGTCTGGGCAATTCTGGAGGAAGGCATCCATAGGTTGTTAAAAAATGGGGTATCCATGATTACCCACGAGCAAGGGGGGGGAGTCTACTGGTGCGAGGCCTGAGGTGACGCAAGGAGAGCGTATCTGGCTGTCCAGAGAGATAGGTGAGAGGACTGCTTAAGTAGGGAATTCGCGTGCGAGGAGGGGGAGGGGAGGGGGAGGGGGGTGTTGAGCATGGGGGTGGAGAGCGTAGCACGTGGTCAACTGCATGCTGTGTGCCTGGAGTGGGGAAAGAGGACAGGACATGAGAGGAGAGGGGGGAAGCTTCGGGAAGGAGATGGAGGGGGGAGAGTGACGAGGGTAGGAGGCCTTGATCCTATTGGTGAAGGGGTGACACAGGCCCGAGTGCTTTTAGGGAAGCCAAACATTAGTTTGAGTTTGGTTGGTGCGGAGACTGCTCTGTTCTAGAATTTTGGCAGCTTTTGCCATTTTGTCTACCTCAGTGTTTTGCTTTCGCAAAATATGATAGAAGCTCAGACGAACGAAATTTTTCTTAAATGAATTGATTGCCGCAGATATGCTTTGGGGAGGTGCTTTTGTCGATCTGGGCATCCCTCTCAAATCCTTTATGACGATTTCAGAGTCCCCCAAAACTGTTAGAGCTTGAATGCGCATGTCCTGGGCTAGTTTGAGCCCCATATATGCGGCAAGGAGCTCTGCTTTGTTGTTTGACGTCCTTCCCAGTCCCCAGGCGTAATCGGTCAATTTTTTTCTCTCGGAGTCATATATGACTCCCCCACACCTGCCACCCTTGGGTTTCCCGTTGCTGCCCCATCAAAGAAAAGGAAATAAGAATGTTGTTGTCTTTGCCAAGATGCAAAGTTGTTGTTGTCGAGATGCAGCTGCTAATCTTGTTGCTTGGGGGCCTGCTTTGGAGTTTTTGTGGAGTTCTGCAGGTGTCCCCTTATATAGGTGACCCATTCTTCTTCTCTTGGATCCAAGGTGCCTGGGGGGTCGAAGCCTACTGCTTTGGTGCTAAAGACTTCTGAGATTAATCTGCATACCTTTGCAAAGGTTCTTTGCATTGAGGGGAGTTTCCCACGAAAGGTGGCTTGATTGCGTGCTAACCATATCTCCCACACAACAAATTTGGGGATTTGTTTCCAGAGGAGGGTGAATCTTTTTTTGTTTTTGAAGTTGCCAGCATATCTTTGTTTCCAGTGGGTGAAGAGGTTGGCCCAGCTGTCAGGGGGGGAGGGGGATTAGGAAGGGGAAGATAAATGAGATTCCAGAGTTGAAGGGCAAAGTTGCACTCTGAAAAAAGATGTGTGATTGTTTCTGAGGCTTCGAGGCAGAGAGAGCATCTGGAGCGCCCCTAGATACCCCATTTTAGAAGGTTTTCAGCAGTAAGGATTTTTCCATGAGCCAATAGCCAGCAGAACGTGTTGACTTTGGGAAGCGAGGGTTCGGACCAGATCGCTTTCCAAAGTTTGGAGAGGGGATGCCCGGGGGTTTCTAGGAGGAGGTGGGAGTAACCTTCTTTGATGGAGAAAGGCTTACCTCCCCAACTGCGGGAGTCAGAGATGCATCAGTTAATAGGAGCACATCCAGCCAGGCTATTGAAGAGGATAGGGAGGTGGGGAGTGAGATGCTCTGGTGGGGCGGGTGGCTTCCAGCTTGTCCAGTCCCCTTCAGTGTTCCAATGGCAGAAGTCTTGTAGTTTATGCAAGTCGTTCACCCAGCACCAATCTTTGAGTGGTTGCAGGACCTCTAAGGAGTTTAGAGGATTGCGATTAAGAATACGGTCTATCCATATGTTTATTGTCTCTCCATTTCTGGGGGCCCATGAGAGTTTGGCCTAGATAATTGGTGCAGCACTTTTGAGGAGACGCCAAATCGGAGAGCCTGGGATAGCAGGGATTGACCCCTCTAGGCATCTGAGTCTAGGAGATTAGAAATATTTTTTGACTATGGCTTCCTTCCACCAGTCTGAGTTTCCTGTTACAAGCCGCCAAGCTAATTTTTCTCCCATAAATAGATTCATGATGGTTGGGTCCTTGATTTCCAGGCCTCCTCTATTGTAAGGTTGACATAGCTGCTTCCAATTTATGAGGTGGAATTTCTTTCTATTCGTCGTACCTCCTGCCTAGAGGAAACATCTTATGGATTTACCAATTTTCTCTAGAATGTTTTTAGGCGCAAGGAGTCCTGAACATTGGAAAATTGAAAGAGAGGAAAGGACTAATTTGATTAGGACTTCTTTCCCTGCAGGATTTAGCCATTGACCACCCCAACTCTGGATCCTTGCTGCGATTTTATCCACTATACCAAGCCAGGCGGTAGAGCTATAACGATTGAGAAAGATGGGCATTCCTAGATATTTAAAGTGGTTCCAGGTGGTGATAATGGAAAAGCCGAAAATTCTGGTGATTTGTTCCTTTATATGTCCCGAGACGTGCCATCCATATATTCTGCACTTGAGAGTGTTCAGCTTACCCCCTGAAGCTGCAAGGAAAGAACTGAGAATCTTTTGAAAGCGGCTGGCAGTACGTATTGTCGCTGCTCCTAGCAAAAGGGTGTCATCAAAAAACTGGGAATGATTTATGTCTTTGACTCCTCTCGTTATGTGCAAGCCTGGGAGTTTTCCTGATCTTCTTTTCGCTTCCAGTTTGCGGCTAAGGGAGTCTGCTAAGAGGATATAGAGGGAGGGGGAGAGAGGGCATCCCTGTCGCAGGCCCCTGCTTGCTTTGAAAAAATTTGTTGGGCGCTCGTTGAGAAGGGGGGAGATCCAGAGGTTACTGATGCAGGCTTTGAGCCAATTAATGAAGTGTTCTGAAAACCCATAAGCCTTTAGGACTGAGAGGAGGAAGCTGTGTTTTACTCTGTCGAAGGCGTTTGCCATGTCTAGCTTTACAACCATTCCAGGAGTTTTATTTTTCCTGTAGGAATGGATGGCTTCTTGTACCAAGACGATGTTGTCTGTTATCTGCTTGTCCCTTAGAAAGTCGATCTGGTTTTCAGAGATTAGTTTGGGAAGTAAGGGGTTGAGGCGATTTGCAATGATTTTGGTCAGGATTTTGTAGGAGTAGTTACAAAGCGAGATTGGGCGGAAGCGGGTGAAATTTGAGGGGTTGGAATCTTTGCGGATAAGAGCAAGAAAGGTGGAATTGGTAGCACCTCCAATTTTCTGCTTGCGCAGAGTGTAATTTAGCATTTTTTTTAGGTCCCTTTTGATGACATCCCAAAAATGTTGGAAGAATCTGATGGGAAACCCATCGGGCCCCGGTGCTTTGTCAAGCTCAAGGCTCCATGCTGCCTTGCGCATTTCTTCGTCGGTGATTTCCTGTGTTAGCTGGTTGTTTTCTGCATCAGAGACCAAGCTCAGGATGTTCGGCAACAGGTTGTCAACCTCCTCTTGCGGTGATTCCTCCCTTGGCTGCTGATAAAGAGTATTGTAGTGTTGGAAGGCTTTTGCTTTTATCTGGTCATAGGTGTCAATTTGTTGTCCGATGCTGGAGGTGATTGTTGTGATAGTGTTTTTTTTCCTTCGGGATTGTGCTTGCCTGTGAAAAAAGAAGTGTTTGAATCTCCAGCCTTTATCCAAAGATTCCTGGACCTCAATCTCCAGTGCTCCTCCTCTCTACGCAGCGTGGCCTAGAGATGCTACTGCGCTTCTTTTTCCTGATTCATTAGAGCTTCTGTTACAGGGTCTATTTCAATTTTTTGTTGAATTTGTCTAAGTTGCTCAAGTCTTTCCTGCTCCTCTTGATGCAGGGTTGTATAGGACGTTTTAACCCATTCTTTGAGAGTTGTCTTGACGACCTTTAGCTTACTCTCCCAGAGAAAGTTGGGGGATCCTTAAATTGAGGTAGTCCAGGCTTCAGCAACAAGCGAGAATACGTCCGGGTTTTCCAGCCATAGCTAGTTGAAACGAAAGGGGAGGGGACCAAAGTTCTGAGGGGGGCGGAAGGAGAGAGTGATGGGCTTGTGGTCTGAGATGGCGGAAGGAAGGATTTGGGAGGATATATCTAGAGGGGAGAGTAGGTAGTTACTATTGATAAGGAAGCGATCTAGACGGGATGCGATGTGCTGGAGGCCGACCCTTCTATTGGTCCAAGTAAAAATCCCTTTGACTGGCTTGATGTCCTGCATGTCCCAATCCAACATAAGATCTGCCAAGTTTTCAGAGAAAGGGTCTCTGACTTTGCTTCCTCAATTTTTTTCCCCAGGGCTGAGGTGTTTGTTAAGGTCTCCTCCGATTATACAAGAGGGGAGATCTACAGAGTTTCGTAGATCTGAAAGAGAGGTCCAGGTTGCCAATTTATCTCTATAGGTGTTTGGCATATAGATATTTATTACCGTGATGAAACTGTTATTATGTTTGTTTTTTAGGATTGTAAGGATCCAATTTTGAGTGTCAGAGATTACCTCAGAGCTCCAGATTTGCTCGTTCCAAAGAGTTGCAATACCACCAGATGCACCCTAAGAGTTGACTGCCGTGCCGCCGGTATTTTTGTAGAGTCTTCTTGTTGCTTCTAGGATGGATTTTGCTTCCATTTTGGTTTCTTGAAGGTGGATAATTGAAGGATTGACCAATCTTCTTAGGTCTTTTAGAGCTTCGGTTTTTAGCTTACTGTCGAAGCCCCTACAGTTCCAGGAGAGAAAAATCATTGAAGGGGGTTTGAGGAGGCTCGGCTGCCTAGGGCCGAGTGTTCCATTCCTTTATTCCCCGCCTTTCGTGTTGAGATGTGGATAGTGTGCTCAATGGTTTGTTCTTTCCCTTGTGCTTTTTCTCTGGCTGCTGCTTCTTCTCTGACTTCCTTGTTTGAGCGTTGCCCTGATTTCCTTGGTTTTTCCAGTGGGAGTTCTCCTTCTTCTCTTTCATGCGGGTCTTGTGCATGCAGATTTGAGCTTGTATTTTCTTGTTGCACCAGTGGATCTATGTCTTCCAAGGTAGGGTCCTCTATGTCGAGATCATCATTGATGTCACTGAGTATTGGGTTGGGGAACAGGGGAGGAAGTGGTGGTGGTGGAGGGTTCATCTTTGAGGGCGGATCGCCTAGGGGCTCAAAGGGGTTGCTGTTGGGGGGGGGGATTGGTGTGCGACGAAGAGGCTTTTTTAGGCGGAGATTTTGGAGCCGTATTTTGCCTTGACGATTCTGCTTGAGGTTGGGAGCCTGAGGGTCCAGCACGAGGTCCATTGCTTTTACTACTGGCATTTTTTTTCCGGACCTGCTGCCAGCCATCTTCTTGGGAGGGTGTATCATTTTTTGAAGATTGTTTGGTGCTAGGGCAGTTTTTTGCGAAATGACCATATTCATGGCAAATTTTACATTTGAACGGCAGCTGTTCATAGTCCAATTTTTTAATGTGAGTCCAGTCGTCTAGTTTTAGCTTGATTGCTTCTGGGAGCCCTTTTTCCAGATCTACTTCTACACAAATTCTCACACAGGAATAGAGGTTGGATTTGGGTTCTACCCTATCAATATACTTCCCCAGTGCATCTTCTATACTTTTTAACACTTCATCTCCCCAACAATGAAAAGGCAAATGGGGGAGTCGTACCCAGACTGGTACTGCTGAGGGGATATCGTTTTCAGGACCCAAATCAGGTGTCCAACTGTTTAAGTAGAGGCCTCTAGGACCAAAGAAGTAAGGTCCATTTCTAAAGATTATATCTCTATCAGATTTCAGCTCGAAGTAGAAAATGTAAAAACCCTTACTGCAGAAGAAGTGGTCCATCCGTCATTGGACCAGGGGATGCCAGTTTCGCTCAATCCAAAGGTCTATTTGTCGCGGGGAAGGCCACAAGCCCATGAACTGTCCGACCAGGGCTCGCGAAGCAAAGGAGAGGGTTTTTTGCCTCGCAATTGTGCTGGGGATCGAGATTTCTGGAATCTGATCCAGTTTCTTGACAAACTAGGAGGTGGTTTGTCAGGCCGGAGGAGGTGGAAGCAAGCCAACAAGGGCTTTGAAGGCTACGACTTCGTCGAGGAAGTCAGGGGGGGGATCGGGGTCCGGGATCGCAGAAGCCATGGAGGGGGGCGAAGAGGGGCCGAGGAGCGGCCGAGAGGTGGCCAGGGGGGCCCGAGGAGGCTACTGATTAGGGTTTCCTCAGAGCCGAGATAAGTTCGTCTAAACAAGTTGTAGCATTGATGTAAGGATGTTATAGACAAGTATTGCAGAGATGTATTTGCAGCCTTATGGCTGTAGAAAACAAGTTGTTACAGCATAAAAACCAACCACCAAAACTTGCAAAGAATCCACCCAAAAGATGCGCTAGGACTAGTAGATTATGTTGGCAAACTTTTAGCAAATTTTGACAATTGAAAAGCGAGTTATAAGTAATCAAAAGAAAGGTTTGTTGCAGCCCTAATGGTTGTAGAGTTTAATTATTTACAGCTCTAATAAGACCAATCCAATCAAGACACCCTAGTGGCTTTGACAAGCTCTTAACATGCAGAAAAGCTTCCAACTTGAACAAGATTGATATCCCACCAAAACATGTTTACCAATGTAAACAATTTATTTCTCCAATGCAAAAATTTCAGATTAGTGCCTTTAAAAATGGGTGAATGGAGTCTCATAAGTATGATTTGGATCAACAATATCCCTAGGGGTGTAAATCCTCTTACTCCCTATGGCATGACAATCAAACTAGGGTAAATCTAGGAGGGTGTACACACTCGTACTTTTCCTAGCAACCCTTACCAAAAAATGACTTGTAAACTTAGAAAATAAGATGAACCTTAATGGAGAGTGTATGCAACATACTCCTCCTAGGGTTTCAACCAATAATGACCAAGAACAAACAAGAAAGAACTAACAAATGCATATTTTCCTTACCAATTCCAAGAGGGAGAGAGATCAAACCCTAGTTCTCCAAGCAAATTACCATCCAAGAGTGAGAACATAAGCCTTCATGAGGGGCGCACCACTTTATCTCAGGAATCCACCAAGAAATATCACCAAGAAGCATTTTCAAAAGAGAGAGATACCGAAAATTCCCAAGAGGGAGCAAATTTCATCCAATATGTCTTATTACAATGGGAGAGCTATGATCTAAATGAAATAGAGTTGATCTCCATTTATACAAAATGTTCTAAAACATGTTTGTCCACAATACTTAGGGTAAAACACAAGATAAGGGGTCAACAACCCTTATCTTTCCCCTTTACAAAAACAATATTATTTAATTCATATTTTGCACATAAAAGAAACCCTAGAAACATGATGTCACCCCTTTTTTGGGCAACGTTTGGCACTTTTGGTCAAGTTGTTGAGTTGGAGAAGGGAGTGTTAGGCCTCCAAAGGCAAATTGTCTTCAACCAAAAACTTTCTTCCATGATCCATGGGCCTCTTCCTTCAAAAAGTGCCAAATGTCCATCATCACCACCACAACCTAGCCCTAGGTGATGTCAAGTCCTCAAAAGGTGACGTTTTGGCCCTTTCAAGCAAGTAGTTTGGCATGTAGGGGTTGGGTAAGATCCTCCAATGTGTCCTCTAGGCCTCCAAAGGAATTTCATCATCATCCGGAGTGTGGTCCGTTGGCCTCCAACTTGTGGGATTCAAGCCCCAAAGAAGCCCAAGCTAAGCTTGTTCTTCCAAAACTGTCCACCAACTAGGTCTTGCAAAGACAATGAATACACCCTCCAAGTATCTCAAGTCAAATGCATCATGATGAGTAAATAAAATCAATAAAAGAGCCATATAAGCATGCACATCCAAACTACCTCATCAAATATAAACAAATGCTCAAAGACCCTATGCAATTTGTCAAGTTTAGGTATGGGAGGGTTGAAAAAACGACCTATTGGGTGAATCGTACCTCAAGTTTAGGGGTGTTTCCCGAGTGGACCTTTCTCTAAGTCATGTGGATGAGGTGACATGGATGGGGGAAAAAATTTTGGGCATGGGGTTCATGACATACAAGGGGTTGTAGTGTCTCATTTATGGGTGCCTTTGTAGAGGGTGTGTCGCACCTTCATTTTCAATACAACCTTTTTCCAAGCCCATTTATTGTCTTTTATTCTTTTAAGATGTTTTTGGGTTGAAGCCAAGGTGGGGCTTCTACCTAAGCATGAAAAAAAATGTCCATCTTGACTCTACCCTCGTCACATCATGCTTCCCCAAGTTGAACACGTGTGGGGCTTCTACCTGAGCATTAAAAACAATGCCCACACATGCTCCACCTTGGTTGGCATTTTATATTAGTTATTTTTCATGGGTCCCATCAGTTTCTTATGAGAGACGTTTCATTGTCCTCGGGATCCCTAGCAAAGCATCTAGAAGGTTAATGGTTGGATTTTATCTTTTGCCAACTACAAGCCTCTGGGCCTTTAGCCCCTTCTTCCATTGAAATGAGGGACAACCCCTTCTTGGGTCAGTATACCCGAAAATATCAAAAGGTAAGGAGATGAGGGAATGAAGTGTGGAAAGTGACAAGTATTGTCGGAAATGGCACGATGACTCGTTAAGAGGACCTTTCAGTAGAAATCCTATCCCTAAAGGTGACCCACTTACTAGGGCGCAATGTCAACCACCAAAGTGAAACAAGGAAAAGAGCATAATGTCCAAGCAAACATTACATAATCAAAAGAAGTAATAGATGCAACAAACTCAAATGCCTCAAATATTGAAATGACACTCACCATAATATTTGACTTGCACCTCATGGAGCAAGACCCAATGCCTTTCGGAAGCCAACTGATGTGCTAGATACCATCACGATGAACCCGAAGCTGTGGTGGCGAGGTGGGTCTCTGTCTGTGCAAGTGAACACTGTTGGTCAGGCTGTCTCTCGGTACTCCATGTATGCAACTTGAGGGCCTCGAGACATCATCTCCTTATTTATCCCTAGAATTTGGGGATAACAGGTCCAGCCTATGGTTTCTAATGGACACCAAGCTGATGAAATTGACTGTCTTTAATCCCCAAACAAAGGGACAAACAAAGTTGTTCAATTGGATGATTGTGCATATCATGCGCATGTACAACTCCAAGCATCCACATACATGGGATGAAAGCCTCCCATATATTCAACATAGCTATAACAGAGCCCTCCACAGTCCTATTGGCCACATCCCTTTTCAAGTGTGCTTGGGATTCCATCCATTGGCCCCTTTTAATGTAGTTCTTCCCGTTCCAGCTTCCCCAACAGAATCCTACCATGATCAAAACAAGGAAAACAAAGTAAAAAAATTCATCGAATGGATCCAACACCTCTAAAAAGTTCATGATATCTTGGAGAAGACCAACGCCAAGTATAAGCAACGACATGACCAACATCGGGTTCCTCACAAGTTTCAGGCTGGAGACCAGGTGTGGTTGCATTTGCAAAAAGAGTGCCTCACAGGCCCCCATAGGAATATTAGACCACTTCAATACGGGCCTTACACCATCACCAAGGATGTGGGGGTCAATGCTTTGGAATTGAGTATTCCTCATTTCTTTGGATTGCACCCAGTATTTAATGTGGAGTTGTTTCGACCATATTTTCCACCTCTATTGGACACCTCGAAGGTGGCTGAGCAATTGGCCCCTACATAACTCAATCCTGAATTCATTGCACAAGCTCCAGTGGATAGGATCATGGACATCAAGATGAAGGACACCCGCCAGTAGAACATATAGCTCTATCAGGTTGTCAAAAGACAACTACTTTAGCAAGGCAAGTGGCTCATGTTATCCCCGATATCCAGGGATAACTAGGAGATCATGTCTCGAGGCCCACATGATCCCAGACATGGAGTACGAGAGCAGATTGACTTGAGCATG
>SNQJ01S0019401.1:50448-71200 GCA_010110895.2 Picea sitchensis
GGGTGGGGAAGCTCCTGTTACGCCGGTTTTAAGCCTTGACTCAAGCTGCCTAAACCCTTCCTACAAACCATGCGATAACAGCTCACCAAGGTAGCAAAAGTTTTCCCATCTCCTGAGGGAACTTGACGCAATGGAGACCATTGCTTCCTAAGGGGGGGGAGGACTGATCCAAGTGGATATCGATGGCCACCCACCTCTTCCACTAACTCATCATGATTCTCCATCTTGGCCATTTTTGTTATGATTTTCAGGTCCTAAACTTCTGAGGTTGTTTTGAGGCCCTAAATGATGTTTTTTGGCCATTTGAGGGCCTAGGGTTGGCATGTTCGGGCCCTGCCAATAATTATACTTCTCGAATAGATATTTCCAACAAGCTACTAAATGCATCAATCAGAGATTGTATGCAAAATTTGTGCCCCCAGGAAGTTGATGCATCAACTAACCACCTTGATCCCGCAAACCTTTTGGTGCTTCACCTCCTAGGGTTAGGGTTTTGGACCTTTAGGTTTATTGCTTTATGTTGAAAGGTCATTCTTGTGACCCATTGTATTATATTTTTGCAAATAAGCCTTGCCGACATCTCTTTCTCTTCAGAGATAAGCTACCACCATTCTAGATAGTGTATGTTCTACAATATTCTCTTATTTTATTCATTAATAAAAATTGGATTTTAGTGTATTTTTGTGTTCTTTGATATAGTTTTGTTTGTATCTCATTTAGTTCTCAATATAATCTAGATCACAAAATTTAATTTAAGTAATGTATTTTAAACAGTTTAATAGAAAAAAATACATCTTTAAACAAATTAAACTAATTAAATTAAATAAATAAAACTTACTAAGTAATAAAAATTAAATATCACTTTAAAAGGAAAAAGTATTTCAAAATTTCTACATAAATAAGACATGCCATCATGTAGATCATAGTGGTGCTACTACTAATGTTAATCAAAATACACCTAATGAGTGTAGTATAAAATACACTCATTTATTTATCTCTATGTAATGAAATAAAATAAAAATTGAAAAAGAAATTTCTCAATGTTTAAAAGATCTCAAGTTATATATATTAATTAGTACTAAGCAACTCTCAATTCATTATAGATAATATGGATTGATATAAAACAATTTGTAAAAAAGATTCCACTTCTTCCCATCATTAATATGATTTGATTTTAATATTATTGTAAAAATTTGTGAATGATTATTATTTAAAATATTAAATTTATTATTACTTTGATTTTAATTTTGTATAAAATATTAAATTGGTCTTATCACTTAATATGATCTACTATGATGTGCATATATATTGAGACCACCTTGTTCAATGTTAATATTGTGAATTGATAAAAAAATATTAACAAAGATGTCTAACATATTTCCCTTCTTCCAATCATTAATATGATTTAATTTTTATTATTATAAAAATTTATGAATAATCAACATTACAATCTTGATATTTAGTTAGAGAATACATTTAGACTTTTCTAAATACAAAACTCACAAATCACACTTTTCCCACTTAAAAGCTATTAACCATATATAAAACATGACTATGAATTCTGCTCAGTACCATGATGGCCTCGTCATGGTGGTCAGAAGGCTTGAAGATCGGATGAAGAAAATGAGGACCAACAGCTCAAAGCTTTTAGGGCATTGTTTTATATTTTGGTGTTTTTTATTGAAATTAGGAGATATAAATTTGGGTAAAATTTCAGTTTTTTTGTTGTTTAAACTTTAAATTAAATTTATGAATACATAAACAAACTAAATTGTTTTGAAAAATCTTAATTCTAAAACACTCAAATTATACAGACTTAACTATTCAATTCTGTAGATCTAACAATTTATTACTAAATTTCAATTATGATTAAATCTATTTATATTATAACAATGTTTATAACAATGTTTAAAAGGTTAAGTAAAGGAATTATTCATGTTGCTAACCATGAACATTAAGTTGAATGAAACTCAACTACCTTGCTGAGAGACAAAATAAATGATGGTATCCAACTGAATTATACACATGAACCAACATATACAATACATATTTACAATAATGTAGATCAAGCCAATTACACAGATACATACAGGTCACGTAGGTTCTTCCAAGTTCCAATGAAGTCTGGTATTCCTCCTGTGAATAGATTATCAGATGCCCATCTGCATTCCAAAACCAAAGAAACGTTATACAAACATGCTCATCTTACCAAGTACTGCAGAACAATTTTCCAATGTACGGAACTCATTTTGTGGTCCGTACGCGGAAAAAGAAAAGAGAACAACTCACTGAGAATGTCAAGAATAATAGCAACCAAAACTCACAGCGTTGCCAGATTTTGTAGCTTTCCCAAAGTGGATGGAATCTCTCCACTTAGTCCTGCACTACCGATGAACCTGTTTGGTAGATATGGAGAACAAAACTTCGATTTAAGAATGTCTGGAATGATTTCTAACGTTCATTCTAATGAAAAACACAAGGTATAATTTGGATAAATTTTGCTTTCCGCCACTTACAAGCATGTAACTTATGGAAAATGGGAATTTGTTGGCAATTAGCTAATTATTTATGAATCAAAGGTGGCCATGGAAGGATGAAGTCATAATTGATTGAACCTTTAGTAACTAATAAATAGTTACAATACATTAGTACTAAATAGTTACAAATACATTACAGTACTAAATAGTTACAATATGTTACAGATTTTTTGAGCTCTCAAAAAGAGTATTCAACAACATAAAAGTTTTAGAGAAATTTCTACATAAAAAGTTAAAAATTCTCTCTTAAGTCCTCAATAAGTAGGCATAAAAAATTCATAAGTTATTTATAATTTTCCTATTTTACACTCTAAAAACTACCAACAATTAATTTACCAATTGTTGTTCTTGAGCATTCATTACTTATTACTACTAGGCATTTATTTTATATTACTACTTAATATTTATTGAGAAAACTAAATTATACACCACCACAAGGTATATGACGCACCTATCTCAATAATATCAAAGCAATCAACACCTTTTTCTTTTACTAATTTACATCACTATTAATGAATAGTATCCATATGACTTTGTTTTGTTCCAAGCAATCACATAAAGCTATGTATCAACATCACCACATGGATCCCACCCATATAGCTTTGTTTTATTCGAAGAAATCACACAAATCTATGTGTCCACAATCAACCACCTTATCCCAAAAATATAATACCATAAATAAAATAATAATTTTATAAGTGAAGAGGACTAATTACTAGTGAATAATCATTTTATTGATAAATCTTTCCTTATCATAATATTTAAATAAAATAAAAACATATTTCAAACACATACTCAATATTATAGGAGTTAAATAAAAATGTAGAAAACATTAAAAAGTACATTATAGTAAACAAAAATTGTGTTACATTTATATAACATTTAATCCTTTTAATTATTTTATGATTCTTCATATCTTTAACCTTGCACTTACTAATCTATTTTCCGCCTAAAACTTACAAAAAGTTTTGCCTATTTTATTCTATCCTTACCATAATTCATATATAGATTATTAACACTACTTTAAAACTTCATTTAATTCCTTTTAATTATTTTATGATTCTTCGTATCTTTAACCTTGCACTTACTAATCTATTTTCCACCTAAAACTTACAAAATATTTTGCCTATTTTATTCTATCCTTACAATAATTCATATATAGATTATTAACACTACTCTAAAACTTCATTTAATGGCCATATTTACCATTAAGCATATTTTTTTGAACTTTTCAAACTTCTTTTACCTTCCAGGTTTGCCTATTTTATTCTATTCTTACAATAATTCATATATACATTACTAACACTACACTAAAACTTCATTTAATGGTCTTCTTTTACCTTACAGGTTTGCCTATTTTGTTCTATTCTTACAATAATTCATATATACATTATTAACACTACTCTAAAACTTCATTTAATGGTCATATTTCCCATTAAGCATATTTTTTTTGAACTTTTCAAACTTCTTTTACCTTCCAGGTTTGGTAAATATCTTCATGATTTAGTTGTATATATTTTAGTATGTTAATTTACACTTTTTTTATTTAAATATTGTTATACTTCGCCATGATTGATTCTTCTAACCTTGAAAGTTGTCAATATTGTTGCCCTGCCCTCCATTATTCTTTTGTTGATGGAGACCCAATATTCACTTGTTTCTTACTTGTACTTTAGTGTGAATATGCATAAACTATTATGTGAAAAATTAAGTTGAGCACACATGTACACAGAAAATGGTGAAAAGCCCATACATAAAATATGTATTAATTACATACTTATACATTAGTTAATAATTAATAATAACAAGCATCAATGATTTACTGGTTACCACCCCAAATCACCCCAAATCCAGCATAACTTTGCTAAAACTCCAACTAACTCATTTAAACTAATGTGTCACCCCTTGAACTTGACCCTGAGACCTTCTAAAATTCACCCCTTGAACTTGACCCTAAGACATCCTAAAATTCCAAAAAGAATGACTTTGCCAATCTACCTAAAAACCTAAACCACACAATAACATCATTTATTAATAATATAATGTATATTGCAAATATGTTTATACTATTAACTAATATTAACAGTATGCATATTACATTGGCATTAGATCCCGTCATGGGCCAAATTCGTGGAAAGGTGAGCAGCCAATTGGAATAAGTTGTCGTACTTCTGCGACAGTTTACAAGTGTGGGTTTGATGTTTCAGCCACCAAATTGGAGGAATTGTGTTGGCCATAAAACATTCTAATACCACATGGAGCCACCGTCTATATTGCCAGGGGAGTAGGATATCTTTTATCGAAAGACCTTGGATTTGTTTCTTTTTCACGTCAAATTTTAGGTAGCAAATTTGGCAAAAAAAAAATTGGGTTTTAGGATTAGTTCTATGGATCAAAGTGCCAAGGCCACGAGGTCAGATATCTTTTTATCAAAAAGACCTTGAGCAAAAAAATTGGGTGCCAAGCTTAGTTCTATGGATCAAAGTGCCAAGGCCATGGCGTCAGATATCTTTGATCCAAAAGACCTTGGATTTGCTTCTTTTCATGTGAAATTTTAGGGAACAAATTTGGGGAAAAAATTAGATTTCACGCTTAGTTTTATGTATCAAAGTGCCAAGGACATAGTTCTTATTCAAAAGGGTTTTGAAGGTTTCTAAATCCATTCAAAACCATAAAAAATTCTATGTCAAAATTAAATTTATTTTCTTCACGAAATTTTAATGATACCAAAATTTTCTAGACCTTTTTGGATAAAGGATATACTACTCCCATTGCCAACTACAAATTTGTGGACATTACTCATATGTTTTGTAGAACACACCACCTTGAGTCAACGCCCACATTTCTAGTTGTTGTTTATAGTTTCACCCACTGAATGTCATGCGACCAAGCATAAAATACCATCATGTGCCTACCCTAATCTCCTCATGCCGCTATCCTGCACAACCATGAGGCCATCTGCCTGACATAGTGGCACTAATCAGTGGACTAGCTGCCAAACATACAAATTATGTCGATGTTCGTATAAGGCGACACCAATTTCATTTCAATTTCACTAATCATCCTACAACAATGTACATCCTCCCACATAGCTACCAATTCCAATTCAACAATGTACATCCTCCCACATAGCTACCAATTCCAATTAATTCATCCACCATTAAAGTTCAATCAATCAAAATTTAAATTTAAATTAATAGAGATTCAATCTACCAGAAACATGAAATCGAAATATAAGGATAAGGGTTTAATGTTGAATTGGGACCGACAAATTACCATCAAAATTAAATGAGAAAATGGGTGAAGTAACCAATATCTAGAATAGAACAAAACTAGATTCAAGGATTTCAGAGACAAATAAAAAAATTTAATAAGAAATTGGGTGAAGTAACCAATATCTAGAAGAGAACAAAACTAGATTCAACGATTTCAAACACAAATAAAAAAATTTCATAAGAGGGAGGTGACTTTACCCCATAACTAATTCATCTCCAAGCGCGCCAAGTCCCCTACCAAATTTTATTATATCCCTACTCCACCACGCAATTCCACCCCAAAGATTATTTATGACTTTGCTTCATCGTTCAATCTATTTCATGCCATCACAATCTACTACCTTCCACTGATTGACATCATTCCACCATCTATCGTTCTCTTGGGAGAATAATACTATCTCTCTGTAATACCCCCATTCTAAAACCCCTAATTATATGTAATTAATCACGTTGATGATTGCTAAGGCATGGAATACAAATATTGTAATTGTATTTCATTTGATTAAAAATACCAACCAGCTGATTGTGGGGGTGAAGCCTTAAAAGTACTGGTCATGATACCACTAGAGGGAAGAGTGGGGAAACCTAGAGAGGGAATTCATCATGCTAAGATGACCCAAGCCTCCTTGCTGAAATATCTCATTTTGGAAATAATAAGTTATTTCCATTTATCATGATTTCAAGGCAAATCAATTAATGAGAAGGGGAATGGTAGTTGAACAACCAACCACCCTCCATGAACCCAGGTATGGGAGATCAGGTTAGGACAACAAAAACTACCAACCACGGGTACAACAGGGTACCATTTTCTGCAACCCCAGATTGACCCACAAGTTCCTTCTGATAGAAGGAAGAGGACAGATTGAGAACCTTCCTCAGAGGCAAAGGGGAATACATGAGTGGGGACGGCAAGAGAAGAGGGTGTGTGTGTGCAAGAGAAGATCAGAGAGAAGTTCGAGGGAGATGCAGGAAGAATAGAAGGATGCAAGGAAAATTTTGATTAGGAAAAGTAGGATTATGGCCTATGAAAAACAGACAGAGACAAAGGGAGAGAACCTTGCCTGAAGATGCAGGTAATTCTGAGAAAGAGAACAAAAGAATGTTGAGAACTGGGTAAGGACCCTGGAGAGAGTAAACTTATGACTCTAAGAAGACTTCCCTGGTGGTATCATGTCTTGGCATGGGGGTGGCCAGAGTGCTGAGGATGAGAGCATTTGAGCCTATGGTTGGGTGGAAAGGCTTCTCCCCACTATCAGTTGGTTGATTAACTTCTTCACAAAACAGATAAGTAATTGTATGCTTTGTGTGTAGAGTAGAATGAACGATTGTTTCACGTGATTGCTCTTAAATGGGTATGCCTGATTAGTGGTGATAATGTTTGTTTCATTGGCAAGTTCTTGTATCTGAATGATGATGGAACTGTATGGATGGTTGTATCGTGTAATCCTCATTCAGGGATAGTTATCCCAGTGTAGTTAGAATAAATCCTTGGATTGTTTGCAAGTTATTATGCTGTGAAATACAAAATTATGCATACTAGTAACATCAATGAAATTGATGGTGTCTTTATATGATCCCTGAAAGATAGATAGGGTGTTGTAATATCCCCGATAAGTTGGTTAATTTAACTATAATGTTGTGTGTAGAAGGCCATAGAGGGCCGACTAAACATGTGTATGTTCCTTTAATTTAACACAGAACGGCTCTGGATAATCAACTTCTCGAATTGCTGTCAATCCATAGGATTATTCACTGTGGGGAATAGGCAAGGACAGCTTGAGCAGTAGAACCATTATGCCTAAAACACAAACTAACACCCATATAATCCCTATGTAATTGTTGAAGAAACAATAGTCGTAAGATCAGCGGGGAGATTAATCCTGGTTGTTCAATCCTGCATAGAGATTTTGATTTGGCGGTTAGAAGCCTCGGTTGATCGAGATATCAGACACCGAAGTACCAAGATTTTTCTTGGGAGTAGATATAATATTTCCCAATATGTCCATATCCAGTGGGGCAGGGTTCCCACATGGGGTTCTCAATCCTTTGGTACGCATGTGAAAGATGATGTCATGGAGACACATCATGCCATCTTGTCTGCCATGGTGTCACAGAGGTGACACTTTTTAGCATCTAGTTCACGGAGAAGTTAAGTGTGGGCCCACATCCAGCTAAAAGCATTAGGCGGGTGCCTTTAAACTTAATCGTTAGATATGCGGCCTGAGAGATTTCGGTCGTCGATCTCACATCTAAGCTCAGGAGGGTGTCTAGTGACAGGAGCATCGGAGTACTGGATCCCGGAAGGTTTTCGCGCCTATTCCTTTGGTTGAAAAGTATCGGGGGAAATATCTCGGTACCTCCTGTGGGTTGATGCCCCAAAAGATCGGGTATCGGGGTTTTGGATGGAAAAGGTCGATTTACAAGTGAATCCTGGGGAGTCGGTGACCCGATATCTCGATGGGGCAAGTTTCTCGGTAGGGAAAGGTTCCAACCCTCCCTCAACAATCTGTACACGGAGTACATGTGCCTATAATGTCAAATGACGTAACCCAATCAACGAGACGATGACACGTGTCAGGCCCTAAGTGGTCCACGTGTCAAGCTGATTTGGCACTATGAGGGAGCAAAATGTGATGCAGTATTGATTTCCATGTGTCAAGCTCGGGAGAGAAGTCGACATCATTGTAACGTGTGTTTCCAACATGGCATCCAACGTGTCTAGAGGACGACACGTGTCAGCAGATGATTGGTTGATGTGTCGAGCATGGGCCCAGTCGGGCGTGAAGGCCTTTGGTCAACACTTTAAAATATAGCCTTCAGATAAGGGAAGCTAACATATCTCGACCGTTGATCTCGTAAAAGCTCAGAAGGGAGATGACGCCAGGGGTGTCAGAGTACCGGGACCCCGGAAGGATTGTCCTGCAAGTTCAAATTTTCTCGGTGGCAAGTGGGCTGGTGGGGCATAGTTTCGTCCTGGGTAAAGTTCCGACAGACTGGAAGATCGAGAATCAGGGTGAGTGGTGTGGAATCGACGTTTCGAGGTCAGTGCTCTGGTGGCCCGGTACCCCGATAGGGAAAATTTCCTGGGAAAAAGGTTCCACCCTTCCCTCGTAAAGTTTTGCGTAGAGGAGAATGACGTCAGATGGCGTCACCCAACCAATCTGCAGGAGACAAATGTCAACACCTTGTTGGGTGAATCCCGGGTACCATGATGACATGTATAACCACGTTATCCTACATGGAAGGTCTATGTATCAAATGTTGGTCGTGCCATGTGTTGGGTTGAATTGGAATAATGAGAAGGTCGTTCCCGATGCGAAATGAGTTGCCACATGTCACGCCAGGTGGCAGGCAATGATAGGTCCATGTGTCATGCCAAGTGGTTGGTCGTGGCAACGCCGTGTANTTGAAGTTAAGGGTGCATGAGACACCCGATGGGTCAGTGGGTTGGTGCCCCGGTAGCCACGTGTCGCGCCATGGTTAAACCAGGTGGCTAGGAATGATAGGGCTACATGTTTGGTCGACTCGTGATGAGACCTCTTATCCTCCAACTAACCTTTTAAGAATTCTTAATAATATTTTATTGTGGGTCCCCCTTTTCTCAAAGATAAGCGTTTCATTACTTTCTTGGGTGATCCCTAGGTGAAGCATCTAGAAGGTCCATACATAGGCTTTTATCTTTTACCCAACATCAATCCCTTTGGGCCTTCATCCCCTTCTTCCCATATAATGAGGGACAACCCCTTCTTGGATCAATACACCCTAAAATCCCAAGAGATAAGGAAATGGGGGGAAATGGTGATGGAAAGTGGTAAGTATGGCCGGGAACGGTATGATGGCTCTTCAAGGGAGTTCCTAGTAGCAAACCCATCCCTAAGGAAGACCACTTACTAGGGTACAATGTCAACCACCAAGGTGAAGCAGGGAAAAATGCATAATGTCCAAGCATATATCATGAAATATAGAGCAATCTAAGATACAACATACTTAAATTCCTTAAATATTGAAATGATGCTCACCATAATACTGACTTGTACCTCATGGAGCAAGGCCCACTGCCTTCTGGAAGCCAGCTGAAGTCGTGGATGCCATCTGAAAATCTGCGACCTCTATGGTGGTGAGAAGGGTCTCCATCTGTGCAAAAGGATACTGTTGGTCATGTAGTCTCTCGATACTCCATATTTGCAACCTGAGGGCCTCAAGACATAATCTCCTTAGTTATCCACAAAATGGGGATAACAGATCTCATGCCCCTGGCTGAGTTGAGCACTTTTCTGGCAGTTGGCTCCTTGATATTTCGTCCTCCTTTCTCCAACGCCCCAATCCACACCAAAATCCGATGGAATAGTATATCTGAGCTAGGAATGCACCTTCAATGAGTTCCCTTTATTGTAGATAGGGAATTTACCCTCCAAATGACTTGATCCCCTCAAAACAGTGTGTCCTCTTCCTGTAGAAATCGTTCCAAGCTCCCAATAAATCGATGGATGGAGAAAACTATGCAAGATAGTGCTACAAAGGGCGCTCTAGCCCTAATAAACCTTTCCAAGTTGGATTTCCCCTCAAATATCTCTTCTCCTTCTCAGATCAAACTCTTCTTCAACTAGAGGTGTGCCCTCCTGCTAGAAACCCTCAAAACTGCGCACTTCTTCCTCTTCACAGTTTGACAATATGTAGCTGAGTAGAATGGTGAGGGAGGGATATTTCACCTTGTTGGCCAAGCTTGGATCAAGAACAGGAGAATCTTTCACCTGCTTGTTGATCTCTAGGGTTTGTTCTCCCAAAACCCTCAAAAAGTCTTAGCTCAAGAGCTCAAGATGCAAAAGTGAAAATGACTAGAATGAGGAGTGAGGCGCCCTCATTTTTATTTTATACCCCTGAGTCTAATTTCCACTTAAGTTGTTTGATTAACCCCTAAGGTTCTTTTCTTCACTTTTCCTCATATTACTTTTTCACTTAATTTCTTCTTTTTCCAAAGTCACTTTAATAATATGACATTATTCTTCAAGTGAATACTTTGGTGCCTCCTAGTCCCCATTTTCCCATGAGACTATAGTCTAGTGGGGACAACTAGACTACTAAGTCTCCCTGAAACCTCTATCGAGAGGAGGGGAACATTACAAAGGGGTCAAGGGGGCAACGACTCGACGCCCGATGGGCCGACCACCTGAATACTAGAGGTTGAAAGGATTGGGAGTAGATGTTTATGCAGTGGGTTGAAAACCTCCGGTGGGCCAATGAGCCAATACCACGTCGAATAACATGTCAGCGCCAGATTGGAACCACAGGGGGAATTGTGTAGGAAACGTGGAACTACATGGGGGCCACGTGGCGATGAGGAGGCCTTTGGGAAATGAAGGCCTGAAAAATTTGGGAATCCATAACTATCAATTCAGAGATCGGTTTTTAGCATAGTGATAGTCATTGGAAATCTATTGACGAGCAGAAGACGATGGAGCCCTCGAGAAGAGGCTTTGGGATGGTTGAAGAAAAGAAAAAATGTAATACCCCATCCCTTAAACGATACTTAGGGGGTTGGGTGTCTTACACTCTCAACCTAACTACAATTTGTTTAAATCAACAACATTTAGTCACCGAACCAACCATAATAGAACAAATGAAATGTCAAAAATTAATGGACTAGATAGAAGTAGAATCATAGAATGGATAAATAAGACATAAGAAAATGTAGAATTACACCATACTAAAAATGATATTGGAACATTGTTGTCCCTTCTTCCCTATTGTATATATGCTTCCACTCCTAACTAACCATCGTCAAATATCCCTCATCCTCAAGACAAGTATGGTTGAATTTGAAGGGTGTCAGGGGTTTAAGGTCGTCCCCTTCCACTTGTAGGAAGATAGGTGAGTATCAAAAATTCCTCTTGAACCAACCTATGATATAATCCTTGCAACTTCTACTAGTATTACATTCGAAACAAAGAACCTATCTAATATCTTGGAGATACCCTCATCCCCCAAGCAGTTGTTCCTCCAAGTTGGAGTCACTTTGGTAGGTTTAATATTGCATAAATTTATTTCTTCAAATATGTGGATGAAAAAATTTGCAAAAGAATCAATCATACCATTTATACCCAACACGTCTCCTCTTCTCGTTATGAAATTCATGTCTCCCCCTACTATCATATCTCCTCTCCTAACGGATTCTTGGTCAAATAAAAATTACCGAAACTCCTTTCTAGAGTAAGGGAAATGATACATATTGAAAACTATAAATGTTTGAGTGTGTAGGTTTTCACAGTTAGTCATAATGTTGCTTGAACTTTCTGGAAATAAACTGTGTAGGAAGTTCTCAAACGTCCAACGTTTCGAGTGGACACTACCCCCATCATCAGGGACAAATGAAGATTAGGTGTTAGAAGAGAGTAGTCCACTCAAAACGTTGGACGTTTCAGAACTTCATTTGTCCCTGATGATGGGGGTAGTGTCCACTCGAAACGTTGGACGTTTCAGAACTTCCTACACAGTTTATTTCCAGAAAGTTCACTCTTAACACTCTTTTCTAACACCTAAGCTTCATTTGTCCCTAATTATGGGTGTAGTGTCCACTCGAAACGTTGGACGTTTCAAAAATTCCTACACAGTTTATTTCCAAAAAATTCAAGCATAACTATAAATGTCTTATTTAAACACAACGCTTGTAATTCCACATCGATACCTAATTGGATTTGCTCATAAGATATCACCCGACACTTTGTATTCCATCTAATTACCAAACCCCCTAATCTATCTTCAAAATTTGAAGCCACAAAATTCCCATCCCTTTAAGACCCCTCTCAAGGAACCAATGGTTGCATCAGAAGCGACCATCATTTCTTGTAAACAAAGAACATCAACATTATGAGTGATAATTACTAATTTATGAATGACATTATTTTGGTGGGATGCCTCCAAACCTTGAATGTTCATGAGAAAGCATCATTTTTTAACCTTCCTCGTGCACTTTCCTACTCTAAGGGTCCAGGGAATGGTGCTTTATTTTCTTTCCTTAACTTCTCTTTTACCCTTCTCCATGGCTAGATGAATATATGTTGTCCTCCCTTGCATAGATCTTATGGAAAGATATCCTCCATCCATCTAAATTCTTCCCGTAACTTTTGAGTCTTTGTCATCACTCATAATAGGTTTGTTAGAGCGAAGATGATATCAAGAATCCATGTTTTCCTCCAAAGGGACATTTAAAAAAATATTCTCTTGGATTATATTATCCTTTAATATAACAACCCCTCCACATATCTCATTTTAGAACATGGATCGTGATTTCTCAAATTCTTCTTGAATTTTCCTTTTATCCTCCTTCTAAAGGGCTGCCCCTAACTCTGTGTCCTTTGTGTCACTTCCATATTCTTCTTATACCAAGGTATCATTCTATTTTGATTCTACATGAGTATCACTTATCCTCTATTCTTCTAGAACAATGGCATGGGTTGACACTCCCCCTGGAGTTTTCATGCCATTTTGGGAAAATGAATCCTCTTCCCTTCCTCCCAGTATTATTCCCGACTTGGATAGGCATTTTGTATACTTAGTGTCTTCAATGTGGTGTGGTCTCAACTCCCTTAATATTTTCCAATTCCCATTTGGAGTATGCCCCTCCCCTTGCCCCTGACCTACATTTTCATGGGGAGACAATCTAAACTTTGTTTCGAGTCATTTTCAAATCTGATCTTAAACCCTTTTCCTTAAGCAGAGGGAAATCATGCTCAATGTGTCAACATTGTTAACAATAGTGAACCTAAAAAGAATGTTTTGGTAGTCCAACCTATGAATAAGATTCCACTTTCCATTTGAGATTTCCATGGACTTAGGTAACCCTTTCCTCAAGTCTAATTCAACACATAGTTTTGCTACAATTGTATCAAAGCTACAATAATGATTTTGACACAAGGTTATGAAGTTACCCAGCAAATTCCCAGTGCTTTCCAAAATTTGTTCCTTCCAAAGCACGAAAGGGAGTCTTGAGAGCTTAACCCAATGTACTTCCTATGTCGTTACCAACTCTTTGTTTGGTTCAAAAATAGGTTCCCGTGATTTTAACGTTAAATGGGTATTGTTCCAAAACCAATTCCACCTTAGTATTATCTCCTTATATTTATCTCAGAATAGAAAGGTGATCCATCCTTTTACAAGGATATGGAAAGGTGGATCATAGCCCAACATTTTACTCAAGTTCACAACCACCCAATTCCCCATTAAACCCTTCGATATAAATCTTCCATGGAACTTCCTTTCTAAAGTCATTTTTTTAGAGATGCCTATTTCTTCCATTGACACTCCTTCCCTCACTACTAACCCTGGTCTTTCTTATGCTTGGTGGATTACCTTCAATCTCCTTCTCCTCGATCTATTTTTTCCTGATAACTTCCCTACTTCCTTTAGAGGACTTGTTGGTTGTGCTATACCATGAGATTTAGTCTTTGATGCAAGGCCCCTCAACGCCTGATTTGGAGAAGCAACAAGAGCAGTCTTTGATGGCAATATTTCTATAAACCCTCTCTAATTTAGGGTTTTGTATTGACTACCTTCAAAATATTTCCCTCCTCCTTCATATGTAGCATGCTAACTTTGAGGTATACATTTACACCAAGTCACATTCCATCAATTCCTTGAATGAGATAATGTAACACTTTTCTCCTTTGATTTGGATGTAGATCTGATTTCTTGACTAGGAGGCCTAGGTGTATCGACAAGAATGGGGGGGGAATTGCTTCCTTCCCCTTGTCCCACTTTTTTACTTTAGTTCTCCCCCTCTCTTGAATCTTTGAGGGAAAAGATTGAGTTCCACCATACCTTATTGCATAATAATTCTATGAATAAAAACTAGGGTTTTGTAGAGAAGACTTCGCTAGATTTCCTCTCAAGTGAGAGATGCCAATAATCAAGAAAATGTAGTGTGGCCCCATTCCCTCTAAAAAAATCCATTGAATAATATACAATTTTTTCTTCCCCTTTTGAAATCTAAATACCTTCCTCCATCCTCCTTTAGTCCACACACACACACACACACACACACACACACACATATATATATATATGTTGGATTTTCCTTATTTACAGAGCATTAGTGTTATTTTACTTCATATATCATGATATTTTAGTGTTATTTTACTTCATTATCATTAACATATATATCATGTACTGAGCAGTAGCAACATAAACAAGAGACAGAAAAAAAACAAAAGAGATTTATCTTGGGAAAACCCCAAATGGGGGAAAAACCCAACAACCTTTCTTAGATAAATTATGTTCGCAAAGAAAGTCCAATGAGATAAACCTTAGCGCAAGTTTCTACCTCAACCAGAAATACCACCCCAGTTGCAACAGAAACACCATACAAAGGTAGTGCACCTTCTCAAGGAGTAGCGCACAAGAGAGAGATACCAAAATACTGAGCAATAATAAACTGTGCAGCTGCATCTACTGCGTCACCTCCTCCAAACTTGGGCCTTGCTTCTGTGTAGCTGGGAGAGTGTCAGTGAGTGAACAAATGAGCTAAGGCACCTCCTTATTTATAGTCTTCCTGTCCTTCTAGTTGGGCTGACCTCTCTTCTGGGAAGGTGTCTTTTCATTATACTTTATTCTTCTAGGCCAACTTCTCTTCTAGGGTATTTCAACATCTATCCAATGGATATCTTGCTTCTGGAATCTTCTCTGCATCTAAGAAAGGTCATCTAGGAGGGAAAGATCCTCCCGCAGCGACCAAAACATCAACACTCCCTCTTAGCTAGGGATGAATATTTTATGATGTCTTCATCTGGTAGTCCACTGACTACTCTGCAATATGCTAGCAGGCACACTGCTGCTATAATGCCTTTGGTAGTTCGAATCATCAGGCATAGTCTATGCGATCAAACAGTAGCACACACAACTACATTCAAACGATCTGGTAATCTCCATGACAATCAGCTAGTAGCACACAACTACTACAATGTCATCCAATAGATGACAATTGTTGCCAAGTAGTACACAACTATTGTCCAGTGACACACAGTCACTGCCAATGGAACACATCCACTGTAGTAGCACACAACTACTGTCTGGAGTAACATGGCCTCCACTAGTGGAACACATCCACCGAAGTAGCACACAGCTACTGTCTGGAGTCACACAACCTCTGCCAGTGGAACACATCCACCGAAGTAGCACACAACTATTGTACGGAGTCACACAGCCTCCGCCAGTGGAACACATCCACCGAAGTAGCACACAACTACTGTCCAGAGTCAGACAACCTCTGCCAGTGGAACACATCCACCGAAGTAGCACACAACTACTGTCCGGAGTCACACAACCTTCGCCAATGGAACACATCCACCAAAGTAGCACACAACTACTATCCAGAGTCACATAGCCTCCACCATAGTCTTACAACTATGCATGTGATGTTTCTTCTCTCAGCAGGTCTAACAATGCATTACCCCCTCAATAACCTCACATGACTGATCCAAGGAACCCTTGGCCAGACGGGTTATCCGGCATGAGAAGAAACAACACACCTCCCTCTCAACGAGGGTGGACATTCGACAACACTCCAAGCTTGTCCCTGAAGTACTCATAATTCACTCTTGACAAGGGCTTGGTGAGAATGTTCATTATCTGCTCGTCCATGGATATGTATTGGAGCTCCACAGCTCCTCTTTGCACCATGTCCCAGATGTAATGATATTTTATCTCTATATGCTTAGACCTGTCATAGAATATAGGGTTCTCGGTAAGATTCACGCAACTTTGATTGTAACAATGTATCAAATTTGGCTCTAATTCTAGATCAAATATCCCAGCTAGCAACTTCGGAAGCCACATTGCTTCACGGCTTGCCATGCTTGTTGTGATATACTCTGCTTCTGATGTACTGAGTGCCACTGATGTCTACTTCCTTCTCAACCATGAGATCATGCTTGATCCCAGACTAAAAAAACATTCGAAAGTACTCTTCCAATCAACTACACTCCCTTCCCTGTCAGGATCTGTATATCCCTGTAGCTTCACATCTTCACCTGAGACATATCTCAATCGATATCCAACCGTACCATGAAGGTACCTCAACATATGCTTTGTTGCCATCCAATGTACCTGTCTAGGTTCAACCATGTGTTGACTCAAGGTATTCACTACAAAGCATATGTCTGGCCTGGTGTTAACCAAGTACATCAAGGATCCAATCAATTGTCTGTACATCGTGGGATCCACCAAATCTGAAGAATTGTCACTCAAGAGCTTCAAATTTATCGTCATGGGTGTGGTCATGGACTTGCAGTCCATCATCCTGAATTTCTTCAGGATCTCAACAGTATATTTTCCTTGGTTAAGGAAAATCTCATCTGATCTCTGCCATATTTCCAATCCTAAGAAGTAATGCATCAAACATAGATCCTTCATCTCGAACTCTGAAGCGAGCTCCCTCTTACACCCATCGATGAGCTTCCCGTCCCCTGTTAGAAACAGGTCATCTACATATAGAACCAAGATCAATAGGAATCCATCCTCAACCTTATAGTAAAGGTTAGGATCTGCCTCACTCTTGGTAAATCCTAAGCTCATCAAATATCCATCTATTCTGGCATACCATGCCATGGGTGCTTACTTCATCCCATACAAGGCCTTCTTCAGTCTACACACATGGGACTCCTTCCCATGGATCACGAAGCCTTGTTGATGTTCTATGTACACTTCTTCCTCTATTACACCATTCAAGAGAGCAATCTTGACATCCATCTGGTGTAATTTCCATCCCATTGCGGAAGCAATCACAATGATTGATATAATGGAAGTGTATTTTTCTACAGGAGCAAAGGTTTCTTCATAGTCTTCTCCCTCTTTCTGGGAGAACCCTCTAGCCACAAACCTTGCTTTGTACTTCTCTATGTTGTCGTCTGCAACATGCTTGATCGTGTAGATCCATTTGGAAGTCACAACTGACTTCCCTTCTGGTCTTGGAACGATCTCCCATACATCATTCTTCATGATGGACTGATACTCCTCCATCATGGCATCCTTCCATTCTGGCTTCTCAGTAACTTCTTCAAAAGTGGAAGGTTCTGAATCAATGATGTTGCTCATTAGTGCCACATAGCTAGAAAACTTATGTGGTCTCTTTCTCTCTCTAAAGGATCCTTTGGGAGTTGCATGTCCTTAAGCTTCTTGCAAGGTGTTCCGAAGCCAAGTTGGTCTCTTCCTAGTAGCCACGGCTTCTTCAGGTAGATCTACAGGTCCTTCTGACTCTACCATATCATTCTGAACTTCTGGGATGGTTTCTTCAGGTGTAGAGTCTACCATGATTGCATCTTTGGGAGCCTCTTGCTCTATTTGGTCCTCATCTATGTGATATTCCCTTGATCTTCTAAAGGCTTCATCTTCGTCAAATGTTACATCCTGGATGATCTCGATCTGTCTCTTCCCTGGAATGTAAATTCTATAGGCCTTCGAAGTCTCACTATATCCAACGAATGTGCCCTTCTTTCCTGAGGGTTCCAATTTCATTCTCTTTTCCTTGGGAACATATGTAAACACTGGACAACCAAAAATCCTCAAGTGACTAACTTCTGGCTTCTTTCTGGTGAACACCTCTTCAAGTGTCTTGTTCCCCAATATCTTATGAGGGTTTCTATTATGCACGTATATAGGCATATTGGATTCTTCTGCCCATAAGTGCATGGGTAGGCCCTGGTCATGTATCATCGCTTTTGCTGCTTCTATGATGGATCTATTCTTTCTTTCTGCAACCCCATTCTATTGGGCGTTGTAGGGAGTTGTAAGCTCCCTCTTAATCATTGCTTCTTGGCAAAAGTCTTTAAACTCCTTTGAGGTGTACTCGCCTCCATTTTCAGATCTCAAAACTTTAATATTCCTCTCAGAGAAATTCTCAACTAAAGCCTTGAACTCTTGAAAATTGTTAAGGACTTCATCTTTTGCTTTCAAGAAGTAGATCCATGTCTTACTGGAATAGTCGTCTATGAACAACCCATAGTATACAAAGTTTCCAAGTGATGGAACCATCATCTGTTCACATACATCGGAGTGTATGGTGTCCAAAATACCTTTGGATCTGCTATCATTGCTTGTAAAGCTTCCCTTGACACTCTTTCCAAGTGCACAACCTTTGCATACTCTGTCATGGTCTATCTGGATTTCTGGTAGACCTGTAATCATTTTGCTCAAAACTCATAATGATCTATAGTTCAAGTGAGCAAGCCGTCGGTGCCAGAGTTCACTAGAACTAACACTATTGTGTACAAGGGCTTGTTCTTGGTGTCCCTTCAACTTATACAGTTCTCCCTCTCGGACACCAATCATAGTGGCTTTACTTATGCTTGAATTCTTGGGCCATAGAAGGACTTGGCCATCCACAAAAGCTACCCTAAAACATTTATCTTCTAAAGCTGAAATAGATAGAAGATTCTTCTTTAAACCTTGTACACATAGTATATCTTTAATTGAAAGAGGGTTACCTGAGTCAAGTTGTAAGGAGGCTTCTCCAACACCTTTGATTGCATGCTTGGAATCATCTCCAAGCACCAGTTGAAGTGAGGAGTCATTTTCTGTTAATTTTGATAGAGAGTTTCTGAATCCGATCATATGCTTGGAAGCGCCACTATCTATGAGCCAAGTATTGCTTCCTTGAATGATGGTTTTGGTGAGTGTTGAAATGAATACAAATTCTTCATCTTTGGGTTTGTGTTCTTCAGCATCAGTGGCATGTGCATGGTGCTTCTTCTTCTTTTCCTTCTCATGTTTGTGAGGACATTGTGTGGCATAATGTCCCATCTTCGTGCAATTGAAGCATTGAACCTTTGACATATCCCTCTTACATTGTGGCTTCTTAGACTTCCTTGGACTGCCTTCTTCTATTTCCTTTCTCTTCTTCACTTGTGCTACAAGTGCTTGGTTTTCCTCATCATCTACCTTTTGTTTCTTGGACATTAATCTAGATTCCTCTTGAGAGCAATCTACCCATAACTTGTCAAACTTGGGTAACTTCCTTCTTGCACAAATTCCTTGGACAAATGGGTCCCAAGAGGGAGGGAAACCATTTAGCGTAGTGATTACTAGTTCAACATCTTATACTGGATCTCCAATGGCTGCTAACTAGTCTTTGATCTGTGAGATCCTTGTAAAGAAGTTGGCTATCGTCTCTGACTTGTTCATAGTCACATTTCTGAGTTGATGTTGTAGGGTAAGCTTCCTACTAGTGTTCTTGCTTTCATAGACTCTGGTTAGGGCATCAAACATCTCCTTTGCAGTCTTTAGTTCTGATACATTAGGCATCAGATGATACTTGATTGAGTCTGCCAGGATCCTCTTGGCCTTGACCTCATTCTTCTTGAAGTTTGCCTTTGCTTCTTCGTCTTCGAGTTCTGGAAGCATCTTTTTGACGTGATCCAATAATTCATTCTCTTCTAGAATGAGTTGTATTCTATGCTTCCTGGATCTGAATTTATTTTCTCCATCCAATCTATCCTCAACTCTCATACTAGTTGACATTTTCGTCAGTAGAAACCCTAGCACTGAAAAACCTCGATTTTTCAAACTTCACCAAATTGCATGTTGAGGGTTTTAGGGGGTGCACTAGGTTAGGGCGCACTATTCTGTGAAGGAATTATTCCCAAATTCCTTGGGATAGTGCTTGTTATCCCCGATTTCATGGGATAACTAGGAGATCATGTCTCGAGGCCCACAGGTCCTAGACATGGAGTACCGAGAGCAGGATTGACCTAAGCATGGCCATGGAGGGCCCATCTTTCTTCTTCATCATCAGACATGTCCTGTCAGCAGCAGCAGCATCCATCACCTTCGGCTTGGACTTGTATCGGAGAGGACTCTTGCTCCATGAGGTAATTGGTCCAGGTATCATGGTATGTGTCATGTTTGATCATTATAACTTTCAGATATATGCATCAGATTCCTTTCATTTCTGAC
>SNQJ01S0019401.1:73456-106408 GCA_010110895.2 Picea sitchensis
TGAAACCCTAACTAACCAAACTAACCTAATTTAGGGCTGACGTCACAGTTGGATATCTCATCTTGACGCAGCAAAAGTGTAATATAAGCAATTAAATGATGATTTGAAGCATTTATTGAGCAAGTTGTTGTTTGGACATATTGTTGTCTTAGTCATCTTGGTAGATATTGATGAATTGATTCTCTTTCATGGTTAATTAACAAAACGTTGACTTCATTTTATATCTATTGCAATACATTGCTTATTGAATAATATCAGATAGTTATTGAAGTACTAACCCTTTGAGTTATAGCCTGCATATATATATTGTGTTGTTGGTGTCTTGTTCCGGGCAGGTGTTTTCAATAGGGCATACACTTCATTTATTGGTTGATTAGCCGGACTGTCTGACTTTGGTGGTAACCTGTGAGGAGGGAACTCCAAAACTTGACCTTATACCTTCTGCCTCTTCAAACCCCAGGTTACCGGGGACGTCTCCCCTGGGCTAACCTCCCTAAACAGAAAGAACCTCCCCATCGAGGTGACATTGGGTGGGGAAGGTTCCTGTTACGCCAGTTTGATCTCTATCCTTTAGCCTATGACCTAAGCTACAAACTGTGCGATAACAGTGCTCAACGAGCTTGAAAAATTATTGCAGTTGCAAGGTGTCGCTGTAGCAATCTTCCTTCCAGTGGTCAAACTGTTCTAAAGGTAACCAACGCTGATACCATGTTGGATTTTCCTTATTTACAAAGCATTAGTGTTACTACCGTTCTTTTACTTCATTACCATTAACATATATATCATGTACTGAGCAGTAGCAACATAAACAAGAGACAGAAAAAGAACACAAGAGATTTATCCTGGTAAAACCTCAAATGGGGGAAAAACCCAACAACCTTTCTTAGATAGATTTTGTTCACAAAGCAAGTCCAATCCGATAAACCTTAGCACAAGTTCTAGCTCAACCAGAAATACCACCCCAACTGCAGCAGCAACACCATACAAAGGTAGTGCACCTCCTCAAGGAGTAGCGCACAAGAGAGAGATACCAAAAGACTCAACAATAATAAATTGTATAGCGACAGCTACTGCGTTGCCTCCTCCAAACTTGTGCCTTGCTTCTGTGTAGATGGGAGAGTGTGAGTGAGTGAACAAATGAGCTAAGGCGCCTCCTTATTTATAGTCTTCATGTCCTTCTAGCTAGGCCAACTTCTCTTCTCAGAAGGTGTCTTTTCATTATACTTTATTCTTCTGGGCTGACTTCTCTTTTAGGGTATTTCAACATATATCCAATGGATCTCTTTCTTCTGGAATCTTCTCCGCGTCTAAGAAAGGTCATCTAGGAGGGAAAGATCCTCTCGCGGCTACCAAAACATTAACAATGTGTGTGTGTGTGTGTGTGTGTGTGTGTGTGTGTGTGTGTGTGTTTTACATGGGAGATATTAGGGAAAACTTAATTGGGGGAGATATCAAGGAAAGCTTAATATGTTTTACATAATATATGAGGGTGGGAATGAGGGGAGATATTATGTAAAGCATATTAAGTTTTCTCAAACATCTCCCCCCCCATGAATGGGGGTGGAGGAAGATATTATGGAAAACTTAATAAAGGTTAACATAATATCTCCCCCCACCCTACCTACGATATTATGTAAACCTTTATTAAGTTTTCCCTAATATCCCCCCACCCTCGATATTATGTAAACCGTTATTGAGTTTTCCCTAATATCTCCCCCCATGAGTAGGGGTGGGCAGAGATATTAGGGAAAATTTAATTGGGGGAGATATCAGGGAAAGCTTAACATGTTTTACATAATATATGAGGGTGGGAATGGGGAGAGATATTATGTAAAGCATATTAAGTTTTCTCAAACATCTCCCCCCCCCCCNACGAATGGGGGTGGAGGAAGATATTATGGAAAACTTAATAAAGGTTTACATAATATCTCCCCCCATCCTACCTACGATATTATGTAAACCTTTATTAAGTTTTCCCTAATATCCCCCCACCATCGATATTATGTAAACTGTTATTGAGTTTTCCCTAATATCTCCCCCCATGAGTAGGGGTGGGCAGAGATATTAGGGAAAACTTAATAAATGTTTACATAATATTAATCCCCACCCCAATAGCTTCATTGATTAAATATTGTTTCATTCAACGCAACATTCAAGTAGAGTTCAATGGGCTTTCGGACTTTGCAGTATCATGTTGTCGCCTCATCTCTTTCAAGTATCTGGATCCCTCATCTTCCAGAGCATCTGGGCCTCTTGGAAGGTAGTTGTTGGTTTGGTCAATTAGTCATGGGAGGGTACCATGGCTGGTTGGGATTTATCTTATTGCCCTATATGGAGTTGGAGGGTTCAAGATTCATGTGTGGCAGAGCTTCCCTATTTTTTGTATCATAGATTGAGAAGGAAGGGTATCTTTATCTGGGGTGATGTGTGGGATTGGATCTCTCATTCTTGGAAGGAGTGGCATGTTCTTACTCAAGAGTATGGTCTCCTTACTTTCAATTGTCATTCAATTATGGAGTTACAAGGGCTTATTTTGGAGACTGAGTTATATAAATTGAACATTGGAATGCCTGGGGCTTTTTGGAGAGATTAGAGTTGGTGTTTTGGTTGGTCGCTTCAGCAGTATGACTCCCATTATTTGTATTTCATACTTCATCAAAAGTGTCCATTATCTCGGTCCTAAATGCTTGTTGGATATCCATGGATTCAAAGAATAGATGGATTCGTCGATTGCATAGTGTTTGGCCGTATCAGATTTCTTATAAGTTGAGAGTTTTTTCTTGGCTAGTGATTTATCAAGGTGTTTCGTCCAACTCTAGGTTGGCAAAAAGTGGGTTTTTTTATTGCCTTTGTTTTGTTTGTCAAAGATCAGAGACAATGAAGCACATTTTTGGGGAGAGTCGATATGCCAATAAGTGTTGGAGGTTTCTTGAGGATCAATGCTCAGGAGTGTTTCAAGGCGATGTTCGTTGGCGGTTTGTTTTATTTGGTGATTGGTGCACTCAAGTTTTCCCCGCTCTTGTAGGGATTTGGTATTGTTTGATTATTTCAACATTATTTGTTCTTTGGAAGATCAAGTGTAAGGTGTTTTCGCTCACGAGGTTAGCTCATTGTCTTCCTTTTGTTCTATGTGGCGGAATGAAATTTGCCATCAACTTTTGGCCAAAGGATATCTATTGATAAAATATACCCACTCTTTGGACCCAACTAAGTATTCTAACTTTCTTTTAGTGCTTCTAACTTTGAGAAAGAGGAAATGATCACCTCTGTATATACCCTTTCCTCCTTTTTTATATATTTTTTGTAAATATAAAACATATTACCAAAAAAAAAATAACTCAAGTAGCTCAAAAATACTTAGAATAAATGTATTTGTAAAATTCATATTATGAAAGAGATTAAAAATGAACACTTCATTTTTTACTTACTCTTCCCTTAAAAATATAATATATAACTTTTATTATTTTTCACTCTATAAATGTTTACCTAACACCCTTTCTTATTATTATTATATGGGTGGAGTGTCGCTGGATGTTTCAAAATCTCATATATTGTTTATTTCCAAAAGGCTCACAACATTATAACTAATTGTAAAAACATGCACACTAAAATTTAAATACTTTTCACAAACTCTTAACTTATTTGAATCATTATGACAATTTTAATTTTCATTATGTATAAAAATAATATTGAATAAATTTTATTATTTCTTTATGACTTAATAATATTGGAATTCTTAACTTATTTGAATCATAATAATTATGAAATTTTTCATTTTCATTATGTATAAAAATAATATTGAATAAATTTTATTATTTCTTTATGACTTAATAATATTGAAATTCCGAATCCCAATTTGTGGGAACCATTCGATGGCTTCGTTATGAAAACATCAATTTGTACACGGGTATAGATGGTATCGCCCCATTCTCTGTGGTATTGACCACATTTTTAATCCCTATTCGCATTTCAGTAGGTTGGTCCAGTACGGAAAGTTATGGGAAAGAGTATGTTATAGCATTTCCAATTAGCGAATTTCTCATGATCGCCGTGTCTCGCATGCCGGATCTTTCACTATTTCATGTTCTTTCCGAAAGCGTGCTAATCCCTATGTTGTGCGGAGCTGAGCATCTTATATTCGCTGGGGTATCGGGCAATTACATCGAAGCACAAAATTGGTTAAAGATTACAGGACGCTTTGGAGAATGATAATTTCTATTATCGGGAAATCGTTTTCATTATTTAATATCTTATTTTATCGAAATCAATGGAATTCTTCCAGAATATTCTCCAAATTAAGATTCTATCCCGTCGGCATCTTATAGGAATATATTGACAATATAACAAAGAATACCTTTTCTGATTCTAGATTGTTAATGGATCTTCTTAATAGGGGTAAAATCCATCTAGAGAATCATAATAATTATGAAATTTTTCATTTTCATTATGTATAAAAATAATATTGAATAAATTTTATTATTTCTTTATGACTTAATAATATTGAAATTTATTTTTTTAATAAGAAAACAAATTTTGTATGATAAAAAAAATCATGTTTACATTTTAATTGTAAAAACAATAAAAGTAATTATTAAAAAAAAACCATACGCATTCATATTCACGAATCTTTCGCATTTATTAGCAATGTCGTGGATAAAGTAATTATTAAAAAAAAAACCATACGCATTCATATTCACGAATCTTTCCATTTATTAGCAATGTTCGTGGATATTGATAACGGAAATTCTTTCATGGATAATAAACAATTCATAGTCCAGCAAAAGAGTAGATTATAACATCGTATTTAAAGGAATCAAATTCTAAATCACTTGGAGCTTATGTTTGAGTCTCACATTGATAAAATTTTAAAATATTATTTTATTAAAATATGGAAAATTTGTTATTGATTGTGAGAAAGAAAAATAATTAGTTTTTCATGTTATTTTTTAAAAATAATAAAATCACAAATACAATATTTTAATTTGTCAAAATTATGAAGCTTTAAGAAAACTTTTTTTAAATATTTTTTAGGATAAAAATTTTAAAATAATTTAAGTAATTTTATGAGTGAGTACTTGGGATTGGTTTCTTTATAGTTATTGATAATGATGTGGTGTTTAACAATTATTGAGATTATGGAGTTTAATTTTTTATGCTATTTTTAATATGATAGGAGTAACTATTGAAAAGAGACCTGTCATAAAGGACATTGAAAACTCTGTATTTATTCTCCTAAAAGAAAGGAAAGTGATTTTCTCTTTATGATATCTCAAAGTTGAATACAATTAATATTATTTGCTAGTGTGAGGCTTAGGTCCTACTCCCTTCTAGCTTTCACAACCACCACTATGCCACCACCAAAATGTGTCATTCTTGGGGTAAACATTGAGTAATCTCAACTAGATCAAAGGAATAGAATACATTACAGAGATAAAACCCCTTGTTAATGTCTGGGCTAGAAGAAGAAAACGGTCATGACAACACAACACCTCAACACTAAGGTTAAGTTATTATTACAACCACCATTATATTATTAATCTACTAACTATCATAAGGTCTCTTTACTAGCCTCTTTGTTAAATGAGGAAAAAATTAAATATCCTTTTACTAGATGAAAAAGTTATTTAAGGAAAAAACAAAATATTTTTCTTGATTAAAACTATTATAAAAAATATATCAACAACAGTTAATAAACTCAAGGAAACATTACACCATTTTTTTGTAGCTATCCTCATTGACATAAAGATCATGGTATGTTGAGATTTATACGTTATCATGCAACAACTCTCACAACCAATATACTAGCAATTGCTCCTAAAGGTGCAAAAAGTATGTCGTTATAAGGTGAAGAGGTTGAAATGTTGTATTTTGAAATTCTGTGCAAGATCGGAATAGTGTGAAATGCAAAAATTTAAAACTCACTAATCAACTTGAAATTTCATTGGGGTAATCTTTCATTTTTTTTGGTTCGCTAAGCATTTGTTGAGTAAATCAACGAACACTATTTTTTTAGAAGTCGTTCTTGCACTGATGAGTAGGATCTATCCATTTGGCAAGCAAGTGAGAGCGATATAGCAACATGATGGCCAATTAATGTCATTGTAGCATGATAGTTTGTGTGAGATTTTTATTCATGGGCATATTTTCCTTCATCAACATAATCATATGTTATCATTGACACCTATACATATAGTGATCAATGGAAAAAAGGAAGGGGGCAATGGAAGGGAACATTTATATGCCGAAATTTCATTTCGATATGAGGGAAGATTTGTAGATTATTTGTAGAGTGTGGTGGGGAAGATGACTATCCCGATGGGCCTACTCCCACTCTTTCATAGTGATTGTGAAGATTAAGCCTAACCCTTCCATTATTTTGATCTCTATCATCATCATTGTCAACTAAAATAGCCCTAAAGTATGTTAGGGGTTTTCATTTTTTTCCCTTGTTGATGGAGAAAATATGGTAGTCAAGGTGGGGTGGAGATCATATATTGAGAAAATAATAATTGAAAATGAATGAATGGAAGGGCACCATACTGATGTAACATAAGGAAAAAGTTTTATACATTTTGGGGTTTTGTTGGGAGGAGGAAGAGTCAAAGGGAGTTGGAAGTAAAGGAAATCGATATGGATGTTCAAATACCTCTACAGTCCGGATTAGCGTTTTCACATAAGTCAATGCCATTATTCATCACCTTAATAAAAATCTCTCCCAAAAATGAATTGCATAATTTCGAAAAGCTCCTCTAGCTTTTATTTTCAAGCTCAAAGGGACTCCCTCCTCTCAAATCTCAAAGGGATGGGAGTAAATAACCTAGTGTAATCTAATATATGAGTATTACATGGTTAATTGAGTTGGAGAAGTTTATTTGCATAATTGCAATGCTTCCAGAAAAGACACCAAGAGTTCAAAAAACATGTACAATGCCACAACATTGACTCATGACCCGTGGATTATTAAATTGGAGACCTTCACTAACGCCCCAAAACATGATGTTATAAATTATGTGATCTTGTAAATTATGAAATAATATGTACAAGGCCAACTCGTGATTTATGGAGTATTACATTAGAGACTTTCACCAACACACCACAACATGATCTTATAAATTACGTTTTGTTGTAAATTATGTTGAGACATAGAGTTGCATGACCTTATAAACCATGTTGGGTGAGGGTAGAAGTCTTATATATAATCGATTGGTCATTTTTTAATATATTTATAAACCATCATTCTTCCCTAAAACTATTATATTCAAGCTGCACTCATTTTTACCATGTCCTATCTCAACCAAAACAAAAATAAGTGGATAGGCATTATATTTTAACAATTTGCAGGCTATTGGAGTTATCACTTGTAAACATTCTCATGTCATGAAACAAATGGAGTCACCACATGTCAAAACAAGTGGGGATGAAATGAGTCTTTTCTTTCTATATTATAGAAACCAAGTGGTGTCATGGTCCATTGCTTTAGATTAAATAAGGTCTTTCTCCTTCTTTCTTCTTTCCAAAAATCATTATTGATGCATGATTGTTTCCCAAGACAGTGAGTCAAGTTGTTCTAGCTAGGCATCATGGAGCTTCATCATTTTATCAAGTTTAGTCTTCTATATGTTCTTCATGCACTGTGCATGATTGTTCATGCTTTGTTCCATCATATGTGCACATTACTTAGAGAAGTCGAGGAAAACTTGGATTCAATGAAGGCTACTTCTACTTACAGTACACAAACCTAGAAGAATATAATCATGCCAACCTCCCAGGGCCTTGAAGTTAAGTGTATGATAAAGGTAATGAGAGTAATTCTTTGAATAAACACTATTTTTTTCATTATAATGGTACCCATGAATATTTTTATTATTTCTCATACATAAACTTAATTATATGTTAAACTACACAAATATGTTATATTCTTGTATTAAAAACTCATCCCATTGGCTAACAATTGATTTCCAAATTCTTTAATTCAAGATTGAGAAAACTTGATTTCCAAATTCTTTAATTTAAGTTTGAAAAAGTCTGGCTTACTCAAATTCAATTTTTAAAATAAATAATAATAATGATAATATAATATTTTCATAACTTCCACACTTAACATTTTTTAAATTATTCTTTTAACTTAATCATTTACTCATTATTTACTCATTAATAACCTTTTTTTTAATTATTCATTTACGATCACTAACAGACTTTGACTTCTTTTTAAATTTTATTTTAAAATAATCATTTACGGATCACTAACAGACTCCCGTTGTCCATTTTTGAAGAAGAATGCAAGAAAGAAGAAAGAAAGAAAGAAAGTATTTTTAACGTCCATGAGGCTAAAAATAGCGTACGGGACAGATTGTTTTTCCATCCGGCTTTTGTATTCGGCCCTTTTCCTGTGAAGTTTTACAATAATCGCTCCCAGCTTCTCAACAAACTCTTTGCTAAATAGATTATCCCAAGAATTAGCTGCCAGAATACCTGCATAATTTTCCCTATTGTCTTTGAGGGCCTCACATTCTAAAATGAAATGTTTACCTGCATAATTTTGTCTTTGAGGGCCTCACATTTAAAAATGAAATGTTTTTGTTTCCACTTTTCCGGACGGGCACAAAATACATACTCTTTCTTTCCCCCTTGGCCTTTTCCAACCTGTTTCACAACTGAGTTGATGAGAATTAGTCCTTAAATGAGCAATAAGAATTTTAGATCTCCAAGAAATATTGGCCCTATGTACGCCTTTTGTTGATGGTTATGAGTGGGGCTAAACTCTTCAATGTAGTAATTTTTCTTTCTCCCGAGCTCTTTCTCCCAAGGCACGCTTGTGGAACTCTATCCATAACAAAAGTTTTTATCTCTACTCTTTGTAGGACACATGCTCAAGAAATGCCCATTTACTAAAACCATTTGTTATTTTGTCGCATCCAAGTCTTCTTCTTTTGCAATAACTGGCTATTGGGGATTAAACCTTAGCTTATCCGCCTCTTCCATTTTGCTCAATTTTTGTTTAAATACCTGGTGACTCACAGCAAGACCATAGCAATTGCTTCAATAGGGGCAGCCCCTGCTTCACTTAACAAGATAGCATAAGTGAACTGACTTTTAATTTTGAATTTGTTTGTAATCAAATCGTCAATTTTCTCAATGAGCCTAATCGCACAGGCATCGGCCCATAGTTCACAACCGTGAGGATCATCTAATCACTAGGAAGCTCCAAAAGAGTTAGAGTGGTTTTCCACTCTAACTCTTTTTGGGCTTCTACACCTGTTTTGAAAAGAATAAAAATGCTTTCCAACCCCCCAAAGTTCTTTTCTTTCTACAACCATCCCAACTTAATTTTCTATCAATTCCGAGGTATTGTAGTCTGCAACTTCTTCCATAATGTTTCCTTCAGTAGAACTTATGCTGGTTATGTTTCTTTTGTTAGAGAAAACCACTACTTTCGTTTTGATAATATTGACTTGCATCCCCACCCTTCTAAAAAACTGCTCATGGGGAACATAAGTGCTCTTGCAAACTAAGAGTTGATTTAGCAATCAAGATAAGGTCATCCATGCATAAAAGAAGCCTTATAACAAACTTGCCTAAATGGATACCTTCACCCCCTTATGAATTTAGCCACTCTTCAAGATTGTAAATATATAACCCAAAAAAGGTAGGAGACAATGGGCAACCTTGCTTGACCTCAATATCGCTCCTAAAACTTTCTCGTGAAATGCCTCCAATGGGTTCTACTTGACTTTCACTCCTTTCATACATCCTATGTAATAAATAAGCCTCAATGCCTAGGGAACCCCCGAAATTCCTCCACCGCCTCCAAAGCTTATCCCTAGGAATTGTTTCAAAGGCTTTTCTGAAATCAACTTAGCAACAAAAAACTTCTTCCTTCTTCCCAAGCTTTTCAATATGCCTTTAAAGCCATGCAAATGATCAATGTGGAATGTGTTTAGGTCTAAAACTTGCTCACCCCTTTTAGCAGCACGCTTTTATCTCTTCTTCCGCCCACTTGTCGATTTCAACATGCCTCCAAATAACTTTGGTAAACAAGGGGTTTACTAATATGGTTCTACAATTGAGGGGATTATTGATCACACCACTCTTGTGAAAAGAGGTCATACATCTAGTTGTCCAACTCATAAAATACCTGGCCCCACTTTTAAAGATACTTCCACTTGAGTTCATCTGTCTTTTGCTTTTCCAGCGTCCAACCCTTGATACCCATCTCTACCTCTGCACCATGAAGAGTTTTGTATCTATGTTGACCAAGGGAGGAGGGTCTACCTTGGGATCCCAGCCATAAAGTTAGTCTCTTGCATAGTCGAACCATTTAGAAGTCGTAATGTTGTTTTCAATTTGCACATTTTTCGGTTGGAGCTCCTTCCAAACAGTTTGGGGTTATTTTTCTCAAGGAATATTAGTTCTTCTCTTCTTGAGACCATGAAATCAGCCTTTTCTTTCTTACTATCTGCTCGTAAGCTTTGAGCTTTATGTTATCCTTGTCTCATTCCTTCCACCTTCTTGCTCTTTTGCACTCTCGTCAAACCAAGCATTAACCTAAAGCAGCTTGTTTTGACTCTCTTAATTTTGTTTTGCACTCACTAGTGCTTTGAATTAAATTTGTTAATCTGTGACTGTGAAGGGCATGAAATGAGATTTCCTCCTCTCAAAGAGCCTCTAACATTTTTTGAAGGTATTACAATTCTCTGTAGTCAGAAGAATTCTGCCATTTGGGGATTTTGTTGAACACACTGAGTTTTTGACCCTAATTGCTTCTTTTCGGTCCAAGAGAAACTTAAATAAATTGGCTTGTGATCCGATTTTAAGTCCCAATGTAAATTGTACAATACAACCCACGCACTTTATCGAACTTACATAGAAAGTGTGAGTTTCTCATTAAAGAATAAAGCCAAAGTTAAAGTTTGGCGTCTTGGTGGATCCTACCTTAGGTTAAAAAGTTATTAGTTATTTATATATAAATACAAATTTTATGTATAGTGTATACGAATCCACTTTCTCTAAAATAAATATTTATTTTTATAACTATAATAATATAGTGACTATAGTAGTTGTTTTTAACACATCCTTTTCAAATGGCATTTTGGTTTTGATTTGTAAGAGGGTGTGATTTATGCATCTTGAAATGTCATACCAATCGACCTTCATTTTTAAAAATTGTTTTTCCATTTCATTGCTATGCACGGTGGTATTAAGAGACCCACTATCACGAACTTACAGTTTGTTCGAATTTTCGTTTGTGGTTTGAGTCCTCCCCAAGTTGTTTCGCCACTTGAGGTCGTGTGTCACTGCCTTGTCTTGATAGTGGCTTGGCCAACCTGCACCTAATACAACCAAACTATGCCTCTTTATTTAAGGTCTACCCATAATTTATTCTTAAGCTACAACAATTAGATGCACAACCAAGTCGAATCACAACCCAACTCATCCAACAAGAAGCGTGCATCCAACCAAAACCTTAAAACATCCCAACAATACTAACATTGATCCAATTTACAGTAATACAAGGAACATAAACATCCAACAAATATGAAGCTTCAACAATACACAACACATATGAATGGGCGACACCCAAGGTGGGTGTCTAACACTTTATTATATGAAGAATGTTTACATGCTACAACAAGGGAGCCCAACCAATTGCCTGCAACTCGTTTTACAGATTACAATTACAAAGGCAAGTACCCTACATAACTGTCAATCCAACCCCTAAAGCAAAGGGGAGTTGCAACCTCCTACTTGAAACTTTATTATAGATGTACAAAGAAGATTCTAAGGAAAATAGCCTTCTACCAAACTGCCTAACAAACTTGCACAATCCAACCCCTTGAAGTCACTGCATGCTTGTCTCTTACAATTCCTATCTCACTCTTTGTCTACTCGGGAAATGCAATTTGTTACATTGTGTCCAACCTTGAACTTGGCACAATTGCATAACTCCTTGCATTCCTTCTTAATGGCTTAGCACTTCTTGCGTATTCCTTGCTTTTATGCATTAGCACTTGCAATGTTCTCATTTTTATATGATTCTCGCCTTACCTTGCAAGCCTCCTTCGTCCCAAGGTGGACCCGAGTGCCACATAGACGACTTGCTCTCCTTCGGTGACTTGTTTGACGACCACCAGTCGAGTCGTCCCAAATCGTGCCAAGTCTACCCAAGTCATCCCAAGTCCGCCCAGGTCGTCTCGTCTACCCAGTCCATCCATCCGACCACACCCAGTTGTGCCTTGTGCATCCGACTGTGTCCCAACTCATCTAAAGGAAACTCCATCCAACTCGTCTCAGATTCTCAATCGTCCCAAGTGCGCATGACTCATCCAAATCCACACGACTAGAACCAAACTATACAAGTCCATCCAGTTGCACCCAACAATGTGCCTAAGTGTGTCCAAAAGATGTGCACCCAACGGATGCATGCTTGATGGTGTACACCCAACAATTGTGTCACACAGTTGTGATCCATGACAAGTTGTTCTTGAAGGAACTCAACAATCCGTCACAACCCCCAAGTCTGGGCCACTTAACTCCATTGATCCATATATAGTCTAGGCACCCAAGTCATCAAGCTCTCCAATCCACTTATTCGTCTATCATGCCAAGTGCATGTCTACGGACAAGGCTGCTTGCAACAACCTTCTTTGCCTCCTCTAGCCAAGTCCTTTTCCAAGCTTCTCTTGGAGCATCTGACTTAGTGCGAGCTACCATTGTCTGTGATGTGCCCTATATAGAGCAAGGGTGCCCAACTTGTCCGAGTTGCACTATTCCAACAAGACAAGGCATCACAAAACCAATTTGTTTAAGGCATCATTCGTTTGTCATGTCCGTCCAATTGATCACTAACCACCGAAGTGGTCGTGTGGCAAAGGTGCCCAATACCACTCAAGGCAAGGGCCTTACATTTACCTTCATAGGTATTTCATCCTTCAATTTTCAAAACTCTACGTCTTCAGGAACTACCTAGATATATATAAAATTTCAATACACATGGTGGAAAGGGGTCCTGAGTTGCTTACAAATTAGTTATAAGGGATCTTAGTACACTTGCACAAATAGTTGTATTGAATAGAGCTACCCTCACAACCCCTTCTCAATGCTCTAAGAAAATCTTATTGTATCATGAACTAGAGTTGTCATGGTTCGAACCGGCTAGTCCACCTAAAGAGGAACAAGAGACCAGGATGTCAGACCGAAAATATACAAGGTCTCACAGCCAAGAAAATGAAAAACTACTCTGTCATATGGGAAACACTACAATGATTAGGGGAAGTTTATATTAAATGATGGGGGAAAACCCAATTTCAATAGTTTTGCATGAGACTAATTTGTGTAACTAAAGGCGTATGGAAACTAAGAGCATAACAGTGAATGGAAGTCGATGCACAATATGAAGGGAAACTAAGAGCATAACAACGGTCTGAAATGCTACATAAGGGGCAAGGTTGTTTGAAAAAAAACTTAAACTTCACTTGGCATGTGACCCCATTGTCGTTACATAAGCATATGAGTTGATTGAAGGCAGCCTCATTAGGAAGGATGTCGGGAAAAAGAGGCTCTAGTTACCACCATGATGACAACAATGATGACAAAAATTCGAGGAAGTCGAGATTGATGACATCAAATGATGTTATGTTGCAGGGATTTGAATGCTCGGTAATGTGGTGGAAGCATGACCACCAAATGGGGAGGATGGACGTGTGGGGTTGTGACAACACACCTTGAAATTACATTCATTTGGGCAAAGGTTTCTCAAGCATTTGGCTTTCCATATGCATGGAAACGCTTGAGAATCTCATGTTTTAAATGAAGAAGCTCGTAAGGAGCTTCTTGATACTTGTATTCATTTCCCCATTACTTGGATAAGCGATAAAGATTAGCATTGCCCTCATCTATTCATCTATGTTGTGTGTGAATTTTTATATTTCTCTATTTTTTGTCTCTGTTCATGAATTATGTTTGCAGGCCTGAAGTCAACCAAGTTGTATCCGAGATGAGGTTGGATGAAGGTCTCTGAGAGTTGAGGGAAGATTTTCATTCAAGCGCAGAGAAGGAGAGTCCACTGCAAGGGAATCGAGGCTTTGGCACTCTGTCCGTGAGAAGGAAAAAAACCCTATGAGTTCGAAAGGTTGTTGGACGTTGAGGAGAAAGGTCAACGAGGCAACAGAGTTGGAATCCATGGCAACGGTTAGAGCAAGGTTTCCTCTTGGGTATATTTCTTCTGTATGCCAAGTTCTGCAGTTTGGAGGATGCACGGGAAGTGTTTGAAGGAATGCCTCAACGAGATGATCATGGATCGTTATGATGAGTTGGCGGAGGAGGCAGCGATATATCTGGCAGTGATAGTGGCAATTCAAGCACGGAAGCAGAGTGTTAATGGGCTTACTCAGTTTCGAAGAAATGGTGAAAGTCTTGAATGCAAAGTTTGAGGTGGAGTTATGTAATTGGGCATACCATTGTTAGACCTGGTTAGGCATGCATACCTCGGGTTTTGAAATTTCACCGGTATAGTCTAGACATAGACCTAGGTGATAGGGGGGAGCACGCGGTATTCCTTGATACCTTGTCTTTGAGAGAAGTTTGGTCGGTTTTGGTCATGGGGGGGAAGTTAGGTCAAGAGTTGTGGTTTTGGGGCACATGATCTTGGTAGCCCGTAGTTTTAGAGCCCATGGATTGCATGTAATGAAGCCTTTAAAATGTCTTAGGATACTCCATTGAAATTATCCTAGAGGTGAGGGATGAAGGCTCACTTGGCTAGCTTGGTCAGATTTGGTCAAGGAAACAAAGTTTTATATCTCTGTTGGTCATGGTGATGGAGCTAAGGGATGAAAATTGTGGGATCCTACTGTCCACAAATCTTCAGTAGCAGAGATATGTACCATGAGAAGTTGTTCAAGATTGCAAAAGGAGATTTGTTTGCAAACTCAGGGAATCATTGTATGACCTAAGGTACCCAGGCAATGGTACAAGATGGTTGATTTCTTCATGGTGAGCCAAAGTTTCTTAAGAAGTGAATATGATCATTGTGTTTATGACATATTCATTATCTATGTGTTATGTTCATGATATGTTTGTTGCAAGCAAAGCATGGTTGAGATCAGCAGGTTAAAGGATCAATTGGCTAGGACTTGTGATGAAGGATCTAGGAGCAACAAAACAAATCTTGGGCATAGAATTATACAAAGATGAGAAAGATAGCAAGTTGTGGTTATCACAACATAAATTTGGTGAAGATACTGATGAGGTTCAGTATGAGCATTGTGAAACCGGTAAATATCCCTTTAACTTTCCATTGTAAGATTTATTCAAGTGTATGTCCTAGTACTAAGGAAGAAAGGATTATGTGTCTTGTGTACCTTATGCAAGTACAGTAGGAAGATTGATGACTGCGATGGACTGTTCAAATATTTCACATGTAGTTGGTGATGTGACGCATGGAAAAACCATGTAAAGAGCATGGAAATGGGTGCTTCGATATTTGAGAAGCATAAGAATCACCTACAGTGTTTGCAGTGATTTAGTTTGTGGTTATGTTGATTCAGTGGAGGTGGAGTAGTACGTATTGGAGAAAAATGTGCAAACATGTTCACGTAACCAATATTGTTAGAAAAGTTGTGGTCGTGTTTGGCTTCTCTTGGCTTGCAAAAAGGTGATGTTTGATTCGTTGGGAAAAGTATCAAGAAATTGTTGTCAAGGTGGATATTGTTGGGTTGTGACAACACACCTTGCAGTTACATTCGTTTGGGCGAAGGTTTCTCAAGCGTTTGGCTTTTCATATACCTGGAAACGCTTGAGAATCTCTTGTTTACATGAAGAAGCCCATGAGGATCTTTTTGAGACTTGTATTTATTTCTCCATTACTTGGCTGAGCAATAAAGATTACCGTTGCCCCCATCTATTCATCTCTATTGTGTGTGATGTTTTATATTTCTCTATTTTTTATCTCTGTTCATGAATTATGTTTGCACGCTTGAAGTCCAACATGACAGGCATAATAAAACCATCATCATGGAATACTTGGATCCCAATCAAAATTGGAGAAAAATGGACATCCTAAGAGACACCAATGGTCATCGAATAGATCTAAATGGCTTTAACTATCCTACCGATCACCATCAAACATAAGTTATAAAGAATAAAAACACCAAGAAAAAGATGTTTTGATTGTAAAAAATATGCCAAGGTAAAGAGAAAATTTTATAATTGTAAAAATAATTGTGCCTCAAACATGGAGTGAGTGACTTTTGCTTAAGATAATTATTTTTTTGAAAAATTTATTAATACTCAGAAGTAAAGTGAATTCAATAGAATCAATCCATTAATTGTCATAAGACGTGGATTCAATAGGTTTAGAGTAACCAGGAAGGATTTTAAGTCTGCAAGTACATAAGACAATGATACAATAGGTTTAGAGTAACAAGGAAGGATTTTAAGTCTGCAAGTACGGATAGACTATATGTAATGTGTCAAGTCATTGCCAACAATAAGATGTATCTTGTATTCAAAACAACCCTATATACATAGTTTAAGGCCACCACCTAAATCTCAAAGACTAAGTCTAAACATTTTATGTTTTTACTCTTTTCCAAACACTTTAAACTAACTCAAAGACGTATCCTAAGCATTTATACTCAACCAATGTCAAACGTCTTACTTACTATCGACATTCTGATGTGCTCTACTGACGGTGTACGGCCACCGGCTACCTGTCGAACGTCTTAAAACTTCCGATAAACTCGATCAACGAGACTTACCTTCCACCGTGGCGACCTGCCATAACCCCTCTCAACTTGTCCTTTTTAAGTTACATTTATGTATACCCTAATTATTTTACAGTGCACGTATTTTGGTTTCTAAGGCTATTCTTTGAAAAACACTACTACAATTTGAAAGCCGTAGGAACAGTTAGTCATGTCCACAAAGCAGTAGGCTAAAAGTTTTAGGAAATGATGATTTTTTTCTGGGGACATTTGTCCAAAATTAGGTGAGAAATTTTTAAACTTGTAGATTTGAATGATTATTTGTGTATAATCCTAATGTCTCGTAAATTGTTCAACATATAGAATCCATTTCTTCATTCAAAAATAAATTTTGAACAACAATAATTCTTATAAAATTATATTGCCAAATTCCAACTAAAAAATCATTTCATAAAACAAACATAGCCGTTGAACAAATCTCTAAATTAATATATTCAAAGCTATGTTCAAAGTAGATGGTAAGAAATATATCAATATAACAATATCCAATTGAACTTACAGTTGTTCCAATGCTGTCAGGTTCCCAAGCTCTGGCGGAAGTGCCCCATTAAGACTGTTTGAACTAAAGCTCCTGAACATAAAACCTCCCGAGTAAGAAATAATTATTGTTTTCTTTATTTTGTTGAAAGCATTTCAGTAATCATGGAAACCAATTTTTCCTATCACAATTTTTTCTATATGATAGAAAGGGCTGTAAGCACCCATAGACTGAATGAAGTTGTTGAACTACAATTAACTGAACTGATATCCTGTTATATCTTCTCACACTCAAAGAGATAAAAGCATATATGCATTCCATACAATAGGGAAATCACTAATATTTAAGCAGGAAAATGTCAAACAACAAATCAGTCTGGAAAAAAAAAATTCCTTCCCCATTTAGTGCTCCCCTTCAATAATACTTTTTAGTGGTCCCCTTAGTAATAAAGTAATCAGTCTGGAATTGTTTTTTTCCTTTCCCATTTAGTGCTCCCCTTCAATAATACTTTTTAGTGGTCCCCTTCAGTAATAAAGTATGCACAGAGAGAGGGAGAGATCTTACAATGAAATCAATTGATGAAGATTTCCAAGCTCCTTTGGGACAGGGCCAGATAAATTATTTAGTCCAAAGGACCTGAATCAATGAATGTTATTCAACATCAGTAATGCAAATTGTCTACAGATGAAATCTATTCTTAATAATAATTAATGATTTCAAGTAGTATGACCTATATGAAAGATGCAGACCATGCCCTATATGAAAGATGCTGGTCAACAAATTTTACCGGATCCACATAACTTCAGCTTTATTCATTAACCTAGTTACTTACACAAGAAGAATGAGAAGTTCTGCAGAATTTCATTATCTTGATTAATTTTAAGGAACATAGAACAAATAGGGAAGGATCTCACAAGTACTTCATCCGTGTGAGGTTACCCATGAAGGCAGGTATTGATCCTGTTAAAAAGTTTTGTCCCAGGTTCCTGCCATGAAAATTCCACCCATCAATCTGTCAAGATCTAACTTTATATGGACAGAATAAATAAATCTTAATGGGTTCTTTTCAAGTGGCATGGACTATACAAGATGCACATCATAATATTTTTCAGTTCAATTTGTAAGAACATAACAAAATTATGTTTTTTTTCATCACTTTGTCAAGATCTAACTTTATATGGACAGAATAAATAAACCTTCTTTTCAAGTGGCATGGACTGTACAAGATGCACATCCTAATATTTTTCAGTTCAATTAGTAAGAACATAACAAAATTATGTTTTTTTTTTTTTAAACAAAAGGAATGGACTTCTATCTAAAAGTGTCTTTCTCTTTTAACTTTATCATAATGAAAAACTGAATCTGAGAGAATAACAATCATGCTACTCCACCATTCAACCTAAACCCACTTGTAAAATTGTAAAATTATATTACTAATTATATCTAAAGGTGTCTTTCTCTTTTAACTTTATCATAATGTAAAATTGAATTTGAGAGAATAACAATCAAGCTACTCCACCATTCAACCTAAACCCACTTGTAAAATTGTAAAATTATATTACTAGTTAGTTATGATTTTGAGAAGCAGATACATTATATGTTAGTTATTTTGCAGCCGTTTTCCTTTTTTTCCCCACTGAAAGACAATTCCTTGCAGCCATTAGACAGAATAGTATTCAGTTTCACTGAAAATTCAGAAACAGTCTTACAGATCCCAAAGGTAAGTCAGGTTAGCCAATTCTTCTGGAATTTCTCCCGTTATGTCCATTGCAAAAACATTCCTGCAAGTAAAAAGGCCGCTAATGGATTAAATTACTTGAGTTTTGCAATTCCGGTTTGAAAACAGGCCACTTTGGGCTCAGATATAAAATCAATAAAGGCCACTTCATGTTCATTGGAAGTGTATCAGTGGATTGAATCTAATTTAATAACTTAAGTAGATAATTTTAAAAAATCAAACTGGCACATTTAAGATAAGTTTTTACATTTGCACAATATGGCAAGTGGTTCCATTGTTGAAGGTGCAATTACACTTGAAGAAGGAAGGATTCGTAAGAGAATTTCTAAGGCGTGTACCATCAGTGGCTCGTCCCGTGCATGGATCTCCAATAGGGTTGAATGCATCATAAGACTGTAGATTCCACTTCAGAGCAAGTGACTTTATTACAATAACTGTCACCAGGAAAAGGAAATGAATTGATCAACAAAAATAATATTGATAAAAACAGAAGACATGAAAATGCTTACAGCCTGCGGTATGAGAAATTTTTGGAAATATATTCCGTGGTTACCTTCATTTGGGTCCGTGACGGCTGCTGCTTGAGGTCGCTGAAACAAATTGAAACAACAACCAATGCTCAGAAAAGTAAGTAGAAGCCAAATCGGAGATGAGATTTGAAGCTTTAACATGATGATGGAAGGGTTTGGTGCGAGCGCTGGCAGCTCTGGATCATATATGGTACAGTGGAACGAGCTGCTTGGGGATATTTTAACAAAATCGAATTGCATATTTTATGGTGTTCCGCGCTGCTCCGTGGAAATTGCAGAATTGAGAGAGAGAGAGAGCGAATTACTGTTTAAAGACAAGGAGCTTTCACAAATGCAATGTATATAGTCATTGCCTGTGCGCTAAATGGATTAAACGTACACGGAGAGAATGCACAAATACCAAGGGAAATGGGAGCTAAATTTTTTGCGGTATTCTAAACTTTTATAAAATGATTATAATTTTTTAGGCGATATTTTTATCGTGAAATTTGATTGAAATTTGAAATAATGAAAAAAAAATTGTTATATATATATTAGATTTGAGTGATTATTTTTATATTGATAAAGTAGATTTATTTTTTTTTAAATCATATTTTTCAAAGTTGACTTCATTAATTTAATTAATTATGATATAATATTATACTAATAAATTTTAAATTTCCATATATATTATTAAATTTTATATTTTTTCTAAAAGATTTGATATATAAAAAGGATGAGTTATCTTTCAAAATTGGAGAGATTAAGGGTTTTACTTTTTTTATCTCTTCCAGATTAGGTTTTGGATGCACAATTTATATGTTTATCATTCATAGATTATAGGGAAGTATCCACTATTTACCTATTTATTATTCATGGATCATGGGGAAGTATTATGAAAAAATTTCATGAGGGTTTCTTTGGAATATAATAATAATGATAATTTAATTTTAAGGTCGCAACCAAACCAGACACCAAATAGGTCTATGAAACCCCTTTATTTATGGGACAAGGGACCCCTCCTGAGTTGTACATACCCTACCCTAGATACTCTACTCCCCTCTTGATAAGTTAATTTGTTCTTGGTATGAAATTAAAATGTGATAAAGATATTGTGTAGTCTCATGTATAAAACTAAGATTAAATGTTACTTATAAGTATATTTACAAATTTAAACACTACCAAAAAATCATTTCAAATGTATAATTTTTTTAATAACAATAATAAATTTGATATGTTTTTTTCATAAATCACACTAACAAATCTATAACATTCATAAAAATATGAATCAATAATAACTATCTCTTTAAAAAAAAAACTTAATTTTATTTTCCACATTGTCTATTGCTATTTACTATATTTATAATTTATAAAATTAGTGAAAGAAGTACCACAAAGAAACATTATTATATACTTGTTTCATGTGATGTATTGCAACCTCATGTAAATTAAGATATGTTATATATGGTATAATATTGTAGAGTGTGAAGGTCTTGGTGGAGCTTGTGGATTCCAATTCGTAGATTTGATGGAGAGTTATCCATGAAGTAAAACTTTCATTATTTTCCTTAATTTATAAGGAAAAAATTAAATTAAATTTTTTAATATTTATAAATTATATTAATTTTTTATTATATTATATTTTATATTTTTAATATGAATAAATAATAAAATTAACTTTTTTGTATTTAAAATTTTAAAATTAATATAAATTTTTGTTAATTATTTTTAATTATATTATATTATTTTATTTTTATTATTATATTAAGTAATAAAGTGTATTTATATAGAACATAGGTAGATCGACTGTGATTTAGAAGGTATGTTTTGCAATTAGGGTTTCATGCTTTCATGAGTCTGCCCCCTTATTCTTTGTTGAACACCTCTGCACGCACCTGTCGCACTCTGCACAGGAGCTCTAACCAACTCAATAGAATGACCGCAGAAGGGGGGCGAAAGCCCCCTCATACCGTAACATTACAACAAATGATCCAGAGAATGTTCGCACGCGCAGGTCGTCCTTCGAACTGCCTTTGCACCTGCGAGAACAGTACCTGTAGGAAGAAATGCATGGGGGTACAAGCACGAACATGGATGCAGAGACCTCACATCCAAAAGTAGCTCGTGCTTGGATACCGGGGAAATGCATTCCACAGGCCCCAACTGCACCCAGATATGTCATAAAAAGCAACAGAATAGGCAAACACACTCAGTTCATGAGGGATCATGCCCTCATAGGCAAGTTCCTAGGCCTTTGGCCCTCGGAAAGAGACCCAGCTCGCTAGATCAAAGCTGGGTGGAACCCTAAGGGAGACTACGAGCTCCAACTGAGCTCAAAAGGATTCTTCACAGTCATATTCTATAACCTAGAGGAAAAGGACCGTGTATTCGAGGGAGGACCATACTTCTACAACTCGGTGGGGCTATATCTGCACTTTTGGACTAAATGTTTCTACCCAGAAAAGGAGAACTTTGCCTATGCCCCAGTATGGATTCGCCTCTATTCCCTACCTCAAGAGTTTTGGTTAAAAGAAATCCTATCAGGAATCGGCAATACTCTAGGTAAGCATGTCAAATTCTCATAAGCCACTAAGCACAGGAAGTACACCTCCTATGCTCGAATCTGTGTTTATATGGATATATCCAAAGCCCTTCCGGGCACGATAACCCTAGAATACCAAGATGAGGAATGGGCTCAAACCATAGACTACGAACACATACCATTCAGATGTAGAAAGTGCCATGAACATGGACATCTCTTCAGAGACTGCCCCCTCAACACCCTTCCCAAGCCAGTTGAGGAAGAGAAACCAAAGGACGGATTTACTCAGGTACAGACTCGCAGAAGGGAAACACAGAAGAAACCAGCCACCAATAACGGCCGAAAAAATCCTAATACCAACTCCTTCGAAGCCCTAATAAATCTACCAACAGCAGAAGAGGTGGAAACCCCCCACAAAGCAATGGGATCAGATGGCAACGACGAAAAGGAAAAATGGCAACCAAAGGCGCCCCCAACCTAAGAACCCCCAAGCGGCCCTCCAATCCGCCCATACTCAAGTAAAGAACCAGAAAAGGAGGAAGATACAGTCATGAAAATGAATGAACATGACCTAGCAGAAATAGACCTAGACAGACTTGTAGAAGCTCTCAACAAGAAAGACCTACAAACCCTATCAGAAGATCAGCTTAGAAAGGTCCACAAGGTATTTTTGGATTCTTCAGCGGGGGCCACCATACGACTGGGCATCAGAGGGGACCCAAATCCCGACCAGAGAAGGAATCCAAAGGAGAACAAAAGAAGAGGCAGGAAAATTGCGCAACAACTTATCAAGGAAGCCGACAACTACATGATCAACTCAAGACAGATACAAAAGCTCTCTGAGAGCTCCTTTTCCCACCCACCAAATTGTTAAATCATGAAGGTCATCACTTGGAACATTAGGGGCCTCAATGAAAGATCCAAGCAAAGGATCCTCCAAAACTGCATCAAAATGGAAGACCCGAACATCCTCCTTCTCCAAGAAACCAAATGTGCGGGGAAGACCGTGGAAGAAATTCTCAAAAGATGTTGGCGCAACTGCAACTTGTACCATACAGACTCGAAAGGTGCCTCAGGATGCCTAGCCATCCTTTGGAACCCAGATACAGTCATTCTAGATCAAGGCTTTTCCACTCCAGGAACTCTCACAGCCCACTATCGATCCATCGGCTTTGACATAGATGGGCTGATCACCAATGCCTATGGACAGCAAAACATCAAGGAAAAAGACCTTTTCCTTCAGAACATAGCTTACATCAGCTCCATAGCTGAAAACCAGAGATGGATCGTGGGGGGAGACTTCAACATGATCCTCACACTGGAGGAAAAAAGAGGTGGGAAAAAGAGACTGGAACAAGACAACGTAAACTTCTAGGAGCTCTTAGACCGACATAAACTGGTTGATATAGAAAATGGCAACGACACCTTCACATGGACGAACAAGCGAACGGGACCCCAACAAATCGCCTACAGGCTCGACCGCTTTCTTCTCTTGGAAACCCTTCTCTTGGAAGGCCCCCTAATTGAGTCAAACATCCTCCCTAAAGTTGGCTCAGATCATTGGTCAGTTTAGCTTTGGGTTGACACTATGGCCTCCCCCATGCTCAAACCCTTCAGATTTGAAAAGTTCTAGCTTTCCCACCCGGACTTCAAGAAATGGCTCGTCATTGGTGGAACACCACCGAGATCCAGTAAGGAACCAAAATGTACTGCTTCCAATAGAAGCTCAAATACTTCAAGAAGCAGGTACGAAAGTGGAATAAAGAAGTCTTCAAAAGCATCTTCCAAGAGAGAAAACTCCTAGAACAGAAACTCGAAACCCTACAGACACATGCTATTCAAACCGGATACACCCCAACCCGGCAACAGGAAGAGCAGCACACCAGGCAGTAGCTGGAAGAAAGGCTCAAACAAGAATAAATTCTCTGGAGACAGAAATCCAGAGTTCAATGGCTCAAAGAAGGGAAAAAAAACACAAAATTCTTCCACCGCTCTATGATTCACATACACTTCATTAACCACATAACCAAGCTGGAAAACGCTCAGGGAAACACCATGCTCACCCACCAGGACATCACACAGGAGCTCACCAATTACTACAAAGAACTCCTCTCAGAGCCACTGGGGGATCGTGCTGAAGCAATTGGGAGAGTGACAACGAATATTCCGACACTCATCACCCAGGAACATAATGAAGCCCTTATGACCCCCATAAGCCAGGCTGAGGTGGATCAGGCCATACAGGAGTTGCCCACAGGCAAGGCTCCAGGCCCCGATGGCTTCGCAATAGACTTCTTCCACTCTTGTTGGCCCATGCTCAGGGAAGAAGTCTGTCAACTGGTGGAGGAATCACGCAGCTCTAGCAAAGTCCTCCCAGCCCTCAATGCCACCTTCATCACCCTGATACCCAAAGAAGAAAGGGTCACCAATCCAAAAAAATTCCGACCCATAGCGCTCTGCAATGTGATCTACAAAATTATCTCCAAAGTTATAGCTCTAAGGCTCAAACCAATCCTCCCCTTCATCATCTCAAAGGAGCAATCGAGCTACGTAGAAGGAATACAAATCATGGATAGCATCATCTTGGTCCACGAGGTTATTCACTCGCTCAAAAGCACACGCACTCCAAGTATGCTTATAAAGATTGACCTCTCCAAAGCTTTTGACAAATTAAGTGGCACTACATAAAAGTTGTCTTGACAGCCTTTGGCTTCAACACCAACTAGACAGACTGGATCATGAACCTCATCACCTCTACCTTCTTCTCAATTCTAGTAAATGGCTCCCCCTCCCAACCCTTCTCCCCCTCGCGGGGTATAACGCAAGGGGACCCTCTCTCCCCTTTTCTCTTTATAATAATGGCGGAGGGCCTGGGACGCTATAGAAAATCCTCCATTGGAAATGGTTCACTGCAAGGCCTCCCCCTCCACGGGATCCAACCTGCAGCCTCACATAGCCAGTTTGTAGATGACACCATGCTTATGAACACCCCCACGGCGCAAGAAGCCAACAAGCTCAGCCCCATCCTCTCTGACTTCAACGAAGCCACTGGCACCTCCTTCAACTAAGCCAAATTGCAACTGTTCTTCTTCAACACCCCAAAGGCTCTCCAACATCACATCTCTTAGCTTCTTTCCATTCTTGTCTGCTCCCTACCAACTCAGTACTTAGGACTTCCCCTGTCGGACTCAATAGCCCACAACCTGTCATGGGACTCTCTCCTTCTCTCCATTTCCACTCATCTCAACAATTGGACCTTTTGCACCCTTAACCTTCTGGCTAGAACCACCCTCCTAAAATCCGTTCTCCAAGCCATACCCACCTACCTCTTTTCTTCTCTGGCAGCCCCTCAATCTATCATAAAGAAAATTCAAAATCTACTGAGGACTTTCTAAGGCATGGTCACAACCCAACCAAAAAATGGGCTCTAGTCAGTTGGGAAAAAGTCCGCAAACCCAAAGCGATCAGAGGCCTGGGCCTTCGTGACTCGGGCAAACTCAACAACACTATGGGAGCCAAAATCTGGTGGAGATGGATCAAAACCCCCACAAAAATATGGGCCCAGCTTTGGAAACACAAATACGCGCCAACCATCCAACATTCTCATTGGATCAGGATGCAAAACAGAATACAAAGCTCCAACATCTGGAACGCTGCCTGGAGGAACATACCACTTATTCAGGAACATGCCTTCTGGGAAATCTGCAATGGTCAAACTACCAAATTTTGGACAAACTCCTGGCAACAGATGCCACCCCTCCAATCAGAAGAGAATCTGTTGCACTATGAAAACCAGATACAAAATCTATCCACGACCAAAGTAGCAGACATGTGGGTGGCTAACCCAAACAACCATCCCTGGAGAACTTGGAAATCCACGCATCAGGACCTACAAGCAGCAGAAAACTGCAACCTGCAGAATTGGACACATGCCATATCCCTACGAAGAATACACACAAGCAATGATCCCGACATTATTTGATGGGGGCACTCACCTCATGGAAACTTCACTCTCAAAGAAGGATACGCTCTACAAGAAGGATTTCAATCTCTGCCAAAGGACCCCATCTGGACTATATTCTGGAAATCCAAATTATGGCCAAAAATCTTCATGTTCCTCTGGTTTCTTCTACATAACAAGATCCTAACCTGGGACAATCTCTAGAAACGAGGCTTCATCGGCCTCTCGATCTACCTTCTCTACAATTAGCACGCGAAAACCATGGAGCACCTCCTAAACAATTGCACCATCAGCGTCGATATTTGGGACTATGCCACTCAGCACTTAAGGAGAACCCATCGAGACAAAGGCAGTATTATAAACACGATCATAAATTGGGGATTGAGTCCTTACAAAAGCCAACTCCTAAACAGAATCTGGCAGCTCCTACCAGGCTTCATAGTTTGGCAACTTTGGAAAGAAAGAAACAAGAGAGTCTTTCGCTCACAACCCTCCCCCCGCCGCCAACATTTGGCCCACCATTCACTCGCACCTCTAGGAAACCCTCCAGCTCCATCCTTGGACCAAAGAAGACTTCCCCATTGACCCCGCAAAGATCTTGATTTTAAATTCTTGGGGCCTCACACTCTCCTCCTACACTCCTACTACCCAGCCCCCCCTCCTCCCTAATTGTCATCCCCTCGATATTGTCTCCTCCTCCTCCGAGGTTCCACAAAGTCAATTTTGACGGAGCTTCAAAAGGCAATCTAGGCCCCTCCAGAGCGGGAGCAGTAATAAGGGGCAACCAAGGCCGAATTCACAACATCACGACCAATCACCTGGGCTTTGATACCAACAACTCGACGGAGCTCTAGGGACTGATTAGAGTAGTTCAAATAGCCCTGGATTACAACCTCACTTGCCTCATCATCAAAGGAGACTCCAAAGTCATAATTGAGCTAGCCTCCAAAATCCTCAATGGCAGGAACCCGGAAAGGATCACCCCCAGCTGGCGCCTGCTGGGTCCTCTACACAACGTTCAATCATTACTAAAACCCTCTCTAACTATCATCCCCTCTCACGCGAGGAGGGATGCAAACAGAGTGGCAGATAGACTCGCCAATGCAAGAGTGGATCTCACTCAGCAAATCACCCTCACAGACACCAGGAGACCCCAGACCTCAACAATTTGGACTCATTGCAAAGAGTTGGCCCGAAGGGACTATCCACACCTGGATGGGGTGACACTTGGCAAGAGGAGGGGGATAGTTGGCAGGGACACTTGGCAGGGGGAGTTATTGCCCCAAGCCGCCACCCTCGACGTATTTACTCCCCATGGCACATACCATGAGGGGAATTAACTCAGTGCGCTTGGCAAAGCTCCTGCATGAGTGATCCATCTAGGCTACCAGTACCTGCAGCTTGTATCAGTCCCGTCGGCCTTCAATGGCGATGGGAGACGCATCAATGGCTCTCCGCAGTGTTAAAGGCAACCCCGACGCACATTTTCTCTTGTTTCTTGCCTGTTACGATCACTGCACAGTGCTCCTCGGCCCTCTTGGCTTCATTGCTAGCATTATGTGCGTCCTCCTGGCCTCCCTTCACCATTATCGCCCCCCTGAAGCCCCCACTCATCCCCCCAACCTCCTGGTTCTCCTTACCGTGCCCCAAGAGCAAGGAAAGCCTAGGCGGGGCTCCAGGAACAAGAACGCCCTCACCCGAGCCAACAGACTTACAGCCTCTCAATGAGCCTTAATTGCTCATTTTAGCCGCTCTCATAATCATACTAGAAGCACTTAGACGACCCTTCGCACTCCAAAGATGGAGAACTCGTCACACTCGACTCAAACTCAGACCTCCCTGCACATTCCAAAAATCGAGATCACGTCCCCCCCATTGCATTCCCCACCACCGCCTCTGCATTTTCAGGCCAGCAGGGTGAAGGAAGAGGCACCCCGTCACCTGAACCCCGTCAAGGTAGAGGCACCACCTCTAGTTCTACATCCAGGCCCGAGCATAACAGAGCCACCTCCAGTTTTGCAACCAGGCCCGAGCCTGAAGAACATGACAGCACCACCCTCATAGGCGTGCCTCCCCACAACCACCAGCCTTCTTGCACCCCCAAATTACAAACCAGGAGATTATTACTGGGGGGACGGAAGTTGTATAGTGGAGGAGGAAATTCCTCCTAGTTGGTAACTGAACAACGCAGGAAAGGACCCCACGACAGCGGAAGACATAGGCAAGGATAAAGGAGAGGAGAGCTTGCCCTCTGTCTATCATCTGGTAGAGGAGCATCTGGAGATCCTCTTCGACATCAGGCAACGACAGGACGAAGAAGTGCATGGCCAAAGGATTATCGGTCAGTGACTGGACTTGTTGTTTGAGGCATTCAAAGAAGCCCCAACGCAACCACGCTGCCCAACATGCAAGCAAAGATTCATCCCGGCATACACCTCTCATGAACATCCAGGTTTTCCAATGGCTTGACGTGGCTCACCCTAGTACTCAGTTTTTTCTGTCAATTACAAGTTTTAGAATGAACGGTGATTTAGTTTTCACTCTTTTTTCCAGTTGTGTAATTCTCTTAGTTATGGCAGCTCTAAATGAGGCAAGCCCTAGGCTAGTTAGATGGCACAGGGAGCCCGTTGAAACTCTCAGATCTCTGCACAATTTTTGTAAAAAGTTTTTTAGCCATGGCAGACATACCATAGCTTGGAGCCACCTGTTCTGGTTTCCCTTCTGTGGTAGAACAGGTGGCTGCCAAACATCGTACAGCTATATACTCGAGATTTAATAGAAGGCACTTTCTTTTATTTAAAAAAAAATAATAATAATAAAATGTATTTGTAATTTATCTCAATGTGTATTAGGTAAATAATAATAATAATAGTAATAATTTGTGTTGGAATATTTGTTTGTACTTTTTAATATTTAATAAGTCTTAAATTAAGATAAATGTATACTAGTGATAATTTTTTTATAAAAAACTTAGAACAATAAATATATTAAAAATTTTATTAACATTCTATTAACTTTATATATTTCTTTTAATATAGTTAATCTTAATAACAAAAGCAAAACTAAAACTCCTCAAAGTCAAGTTGCAAAGTGGAGAAGCTACTAATATATTTTTAAAATTGGACAACATGATGTGCGTTTCTTTCTAACTCTATATGTTTCTTTCAATATAATTAATTAATCTTGATAACAAAAGAAAAACCAAAACTCCTCAAAAGTCAAGTTGCAACTATATGTTTATTGATCTTGATAACAAAAGAAAAACTAAAACTCATCAAAAGTCAAAAGTCAAGTTGCAATCTTTCAATATAATTAATCTTGACAACGAAAGAAAACCTAAAACTCCTCAAAAGTCAAGTTGCAAAGTGGACAAGTTACCAATCTATTCTTAAAATTGGACAACATGATGTGCTTTTGTAAAGAAAAGTAAGTATACACATTTGTGTATGCATTATTCTAAAGGGATGGTTCTTTTTATTATTTCATTCATGGATGGATGTCAATGTTCATTAGTTAAGTTAGATTAATTTTGTTTTATTGTTTAATTAAAATAGACGGAGATTCTTTTTTGGGGTTGAAGACGTGATCGTTTAATAGTGTTGGCATTTTTATATCTTCGGAGTGACATGTTTCCCAAAAAAATATTACTATTAAAACAAAATTGTTGAGATTTTGATATTATTATGTATAAGTCAGCCTTGCATAATAATGTTGATAATAATTATTGCTTTGCATGGCATACATGGTATGGATGGGCTCCCTGAGGTATGTTGGCATTGCTTTGCAGGGCATAGGTGGGGGCACATCCATGCATACAATTTTATAGAGTACTCTCCAAAATTGTTAGACACATTGTTAAAATGATGTCTATAAGAAAATTCACCATTATAAATTTGGAGTATTTATGAAACAACTTCTCTTGTATTATTTAGGTATCCATTTTTTTCCTTTATATTAATATGTTTTCTCTAATATATCACTTCACCCTCATGAGAGAGGGTGAGGTGATATATTAGAGAAAACATATTATATGTTTTCTCTAATATATTTTCTCATCCCCACCCTCATAAAGTTTATATTAAAGTGAGTATTTATACTCCATTAATTAAATTGAGTTTTTTTTTTTTTTGTGTGTGTGTGTGCAAACATTTATTTTAGTAAGAAAGTTAAATTTATAAAGAGCATTAAGCTCTCTAATTTTCATTTCTAGTGAATCAACTAGGGTAAAATTTCATAGCCATACTATAAAATAAATAAATAAATAAAATCCATAGGCATAAACTACTATTCTATATAGTCATTTATATGTCTAAAAAATAGAAGCAGATCTATGAGCCCATACATCATCAAAAACAAAATTTGAAAGCTTGTGGGTGTCTGCACGAAGATGGTGGACAAAAATGTGGCAACGAGGTGAGCACAAACACACTCACACAAGAACGCATGCACGTTCTTGAGAACACACACGCGTTCCTGAGAATGTGGACACGTTCATGAGAACGCGTATGCGTTCCTGATGTGATTGGCTCGACAAACCCCAAACTGCCACCTAGGATGCCAACTCAGCTCCTTGGCTGGAGCACACACGTGTTATTGAGAACATGAATGCATTCTTGAGAATGTGAATGCGTTCTTGAGAACATGCACGCATTCTTAAGAATGCACACACGCTCTAGGAACACATGCATGTTCTTATTGGGCTCGATTAAAAGTCCAACTTCCAGTCTATTTCCCTAAAAAACCAACGACATCGCATGTTTGAGGAGTGACTGAAGCCTTGGGATTTGATGACGAGGTGCCCAAACAATCCTAACGCCATCTTTGGGGTATTCCAGGTATGTATTTGCAAGCATTTTCATGATTTTTTAGTTTATTAAACTATTTAAATGTTTACAAGATGAATCTAATTTATATAAATTGCAGCAAACACAATCAACATGGAACTTGGAGAAAACCAAAACCTGACACCACCACAGGAAGGCACAACAAACCCCAACCCACAACCAACAAATTTAAACATGGAAATTTATGAATGGTTGAGGTGTCTTAGATCTCTTGTTGAAGAATTAGGGAGTACTAAAGATCCCTCCCAATTGTCATTAGTTATTTCCTTTGACATCATTGTATCATTCATTGCAAGTGCCCAAGGCCAATTAACTAATATTTATGATTATAGGGCTATAATGTTTGAATTTTACAGGGATTGGCCTAGATAAAGACCAAGTGAGAGACTTAAACATTACAAAACAAGAATTTATGACATTGTTCATTGATCTTAGAACTAGACTACAACCAACAATCATAAATAAAAACATTTGTATGGACTGGTGCACCTACCAACCATTTAAGGATAATTAGATGGGTAGGTGGTTTATGGATTTTGAAAAACTTCCCTGCAATAATAGGGAGGTGACTCTATATTTCCTTAGGAAATTATGGACAAAGTTTATGTTGGGTCACCATGTCAACTACTTTGACATTGGAAAATTCCAAGGGGTGAGTTATGGGCCCACAAAGGACAAAGGAAATGCTAGGCATGACCCAGTGTTAGGTCCTCTTCCTCCTAGGTGAAGGCCTAACTCCCTAGCTCAATATCCTCCCATCGTGGAAATCATCACCCAAACACATGTATTCATATCAACCTTGACTCGGAGCTTGGTGCAGCATGGCAGTTTTGTAGATTTTAACCTTGTACAATATTTACTGCAAACAGATTTTCAATAAAAGAACATAAAATATACAATGGAAAATACAAACATTACACATAGATTTTTCCCATGGAAACCCAAATCGGGAAAACCAACATATTCTATATTCATTCATAGTATTACATTGTTTACAATACAATATACATATAGGTTGTTGACTTGGATTAGTCAACAACCCTAATTCCTTAACCGGAAATAGAAAAACCATCGGCAAAGAAACCATGTGCCGAAAAACCACCTAAATATGTGACACTTTTCCCGAGGCATAAAAATAACACTATTACTCGTGCAAAGAATATAACACATACCCAACAAGTTTTGTAGCATTATCTAAACATAAGGTACCTACATGTGACATTGGGAGAGGGGTTGGTCCTTCAAGCCCTGCAGTATAGTGCAACTAGGAGAGAGAACATGGATAGACTAGGTGTTCATGTGACCCTCATAGATGCTCGAGTTGCAGGCAAACTTGCTATGGGTCAACATAGGCCAATATACATGAGACCTTCATGGAGGAGGTTAGTATCTTGACCATCTCTATGTTCTTGATTGATTATATATGTGTGTGTGTGTGTGTTTTCCATAGCTAAGTATATGATGTTTGCAGTCGCTACACTTAGATAGAAGACACTTGACGATGATAGATGCATCTGCGATAGTTTCCACCACTAATGCAACAATAGAGGAAACCTGCGTATTTGGTGTACTGCATACACATGTATGTGTCACCTTTGATAAATTCACCACAATCCTTTGTTTATTGTCTAATATCCTCAAATATAATGTTTTTGTGTTTCTACAGGTCATGGTATCATAAGATGATGAACCATGTCCACCTGGGATGGACAAATCACCCCCTTCACAGGTATCACTTGTCAAGTTAAATCTTGTTTAAATGTGAAATTTGTTATATTCTTTTAATTGAATTTTACATTTTTTTACTAATAAAAATATTATAAATATGTATGCAGGTTGCTCCATTCACTGTTAGGTTTTTTGTACCACCACCCTTCCATTCACCACCACTACCGACATTTACCCCGTTGTTTTTCCCTGAATATAGGGCAAGTCTGGTCCTTGGCCACCTTTCCCTATCTCTTGGGATACCACTTTCCACCCCAAGGGTTTTACCTTCACTCGTACAACCCATGGGGGTTTATTGTCGCCCATGCCCACCACCTTTTCCATCCCATCCATCCACAATGACTACACTCATATGCAGACCGCCCCCACCACCTTTGACATCCCATCCATCC
>SNQJ01S0019401.1:116560-135739 GCA_010110895.2 Picea sitchensis
TGAATGTTTCTTTCTCCTTCCCTCTTAGCAGGATTGCTAATAATTTGAGCCCAGGTTTTAGAGAGTTTTGCGGAATCTCCTTTCCTCTCTTCTCTTGATGTCTCTTCATTGTTGTCTATTTGGGTAACTACTTTTCCTTTATCCTGAGATGGCTTTGCATTCATCACCTATGTATTCTCCACTGTAATTTTCTTCATGTTTTGCACTTCCTCTTTCATGCATTGCCATTCTGTTTTCCCCATTCGGAGAGCTTCCTATAGCAATGACACTTGCTCCTTCAGAACTTTGTTGTTTTCTGCTAAATCCTGGTTTTCGACTATTATTCTATGGATTGTACAATCTCTTTCCAACCCTTTAGCTTCTACTACTTCCAACCTCTCTTTTACCTTTAACAGTTCTTTCACATAAAGATCAGATGACCAAGTGAGAGGTGTGGATGTAGGACTATATAAGGCATAATCATCAATGACTTTTCCTTTTCCTTTAGACTTGTTGCCACATACTTGCAAAGATGACTTGTTTGAATGTTGTTTCTTGCGAAGGACCCAAGTACTTTCCCTTTGAAACCTTTTTTTCCTTATCTGCTCATACACATCCATTACCCCACTTTTTCATACTCTATAATAAAATAGTGGAAAAATCACTATTATCGGATCACGACACACAACGAGCGAAAGGAGGAAGTAGAAGTCAAAAAAGTATGCCTTGGTGAAGACCAAAAAAGTAGAAGCCAAAAAAGCATGCCTTGGTGAAGACCAAGGCCTTGCAGACAAATTCAGTTAACTCTCGTGTATATGATTCTCCACAACAAATCCCCTCTCTATATATTCCATGGTGAGAACTTGACACGTTTCATATTAAACAAGTAGGCATGGCATTGACATGCATGATACTTGTCGTCATGTATGATGTACGAATTCTGTAAGATGGGCCTTCAACTTTTGACAGTATACATAAAAAATAATAAATATTTATTACAATAACATTGGGGGAAGTGAAGGCAGCAATAAGACTTCAAAGTTTTTGGCCAATAAGATATCAGATAAATGAGATTTAAAATTTAAAATTAATCATTATTTTTTATAACTTTAGATAAAGGGGTGTATATTTTATGGTCAACCATGAAATAATAGAAAGTCAAACCTAACTCAACACTATATACCATGCCTATCTGCAGGTATAATAAGACCACAAAACACGTGTTCCTCATTTGACTTGACTTCAAAGCACACACATCTAGAACTTAACCTCTCAAACATATTTAATGCTTTATGATAAGGTGATGTTAACATTTAGAATTTGAACCATTTCAACTAATTGATCCTTAAATGCATTATGATAAGGTGATGTTACTATTAGTTTAAAAGTTTAGTTCATCTCATGCACCTCCTCTTTTTACCAAAATTTGAACATCACCCCCTCTTTTTACCAAAATTTGAACATCAACTCTAAAGAGTTTCCCTAAATTCTTACTTCTTTAATCTATTATACATAAGTTTTCATCTCTTTTACCTGTAGGGTTCACGAGTTTTTATTTGATTTTTAAATTGTTAATCTCTAAATCTCGAGTCTCAACCCTTGATGTTTATCCATTTGGAAGTTGAGGTTTATAGAGTTCATGCTTCAAAGATCTCGGTGAAAACTTGACCTCTTTAACAACTTATCCTTTGAACATTCAAAAGTCAAGAAAATGCACAATCACCAATGAACTTCATATCTTTGAACATTCAAAAGTCAAGAAAAATGCACAATCACCAATGAACTTCATATCTTTGAACATCCGAAAGTCAAGAAAAATGCACAATCATCAATGAACTTCATATAGTTCAAAGATTAGTGGTCAATATTACAATCTTGAGTATTCCTTAGAGAGTATTGGACATCCTAAATCCCAAATCCTCAAAAGCATTTGGGACCCATTTGTTGTAATTATATGCAAGATTCACATCATTGGTAGCTCACTAGTGCCAATTACATGATGCCACTTGTATCATAATGGGACCCACCATTTCACTATCTGGGACTCTAAAAAATTAAAAGGACTAGAAGGAGAAATCAAATGCTCTAGTTTCCTAACCTTTCAAATGACATTCTCCTCAAATTGCATTTAACTTTGAAGGAAATAGTATCTCTTAATCTTGTTTAGGTTGGTGTGGTGTACTATTGAAAGCATCGTGATCCAAATGATGAAGCTATTAAAGTAGAATGGACGTATTCCAAGTCTCCAAAAAGTACTCCAATAAAAACTTGTCTTGGGAACATTGAGTTCCTAAGTGACTCCCAAAAAAGCATGTAAACTTCCAAACTCATGTATACCAAATCATACTTATAAAAATGCATCATGAAGTAGGCAAAACCACCACTCAAGGTAGTGTTACACAAAAGTCCATAGTCTAAAAAATATCTCAAAGAAGCAAATCAATGTGGTGTGCACCCACTAGTTAGAAAGAGGGCAAAATGTTCCCACTAGTTAGAAAGAGGAAAAAATGTTCTTTACAACGCCTCAAACAAGATGGAAAATAAAAACTCCAATGAAAAGTTATGACAAAAACACTACCAATTATAACTTATAAAATACAATAAATATATGCCATCATAATTTGTTTGATTAACCAAACTCAATAGCCAATAAATTTGAACCAAGTCTCCTGCTTCAAACACAAATCCACATGCCAATAACCACACCATATACACTACAAAATTGAACCATCAAAATATTAGGCTGAAAAGCATGGTGGCTTAGTTGTCTTTCACTTTCATGAATCCTTATTTCAATTGCATCTCCAATAGAGATAGAGCAAAATCAGCAATTGACTTTGCTTCAAACCCATTGTATACACAATCCACATTTAAAATAAGCTCAGGTGTTATTCACAACATCATTAATAATATTGTCATAGATTTGGATTGGTTGATTAAGGTTAATATTTTGCTACCAAGTTTAGCTCCTTTGAATGATGAAGTATTTGTCAAAGTTGTAGTTTAAAAGTTTTAAGTTTTGGTTTTATTTCATAGATATTTTATAAGGATATTTGCTTGAAGAAGAAGAAATTGTTAGATCTATAAATTTGAGTGGTTAATTCTGTATAATCAGTATCTCCGACATTTTTTAGCAAGCTGAATCTATTTCTACATTCAAAAACACAATTTAAACGACAAAAAATTGTGATTTCCTATAACTTTATATCAGATTTTAGCAAAAACAACATTCAAAACGTAAAACAATTAAACAACGCCCTTGTCAAATCAAATCCTACAAGCGTTGAATTATGATCGCTTCAGCATTGTTGGCAGGTACATCATAAACGGTAGTCGTTCCCTATATAAGATCGTCAACAGGGCATTCGATGGTTTGCCCGTTCGTGCCGCCGTTGATAATGCCGGCCTGGAAATCGTAGCATTTGTTTGGTCAGGGGTGTGAGAGAGCTGGAATGGCCGTCGCTATGACTGTAGACTAGTTGGAATGGCCGCTATCCCTTGATAAGTATTCTTGGAAGTCGTGTTCTTCATGTGCTTTGCAGCAGTAGAAATGGAAGCTACAAGAACTGGTGGTTGAGGAAGTAATTCCACTAACCTTGGAGCACAGGATTTCATGAGAACCTGAGATCCTCCATGCAGGCACGGGTCATCTCTTGCTGTACCTTTAAATGAAAGCACTTGCCGCTTCATTTGGGGCTTTATTCACGACAGGTTATGCATGTAGGCTCTCTCTTTGTTCTTGGCGAGTACTTGATCCACAGGGGCAGATTCAGGGACTCGGTCAATCGTGGAGCGCTTAACATCCATAGTTTTCCGTATGCCTTCCCACAGATATGGCGATGGAGGAGATACACAGCTCCCGATCCCGAGATCAACGCCGAGAATACACGCAGAGTTGTAATCACAATTCTCCAAGATCAAGATGGGATGGAGAATGACTTGTTGCAGAGATTCAATTGTAAGATGGTCCATATGAAAGTTTTGAAGTGACCCAAGATATGCAAAATATGCTTAATTGGAATATGAGAATGCTCCAACACAACGAATAAATATGCTAATGATCACACATTCTTCATAAGGTTTTCAACTCAACTTTGTTCATCATAGGGGAGCAAAGCTCTCACATGCATAGAACCTTCATGTCATGATACTAATGTTGTGGAATCAATTCTACTCATGAGTAGAGTTCAAAATGAAACTGTGAAGTATAAATCTGTGACTATTTTTTATTAAGAGAATGTAGGTTCCAAGGTCTGGTCTGGTCTTGAAGTGGCATCTACCTTCACTTTTGGTTTGTCTTGAGGTGGCATCTACCTTCACTTTTTGTTCTTCTACATATTGCAATGGTTTCAAAAGCCCAAAAATAGTTATAAGAGTGAAGATTTGCAATATTCTTAATATGCAAATTAATAATATCAAAGAAATAACATTTGCAATATCAATATCTAATGAGAAAAGAATAATAATAATTCTTGACAATGATTCACCCTCTTAGAAATGAATAACAATATCAATATCTAACGAGAAAAGAATAATAATAATTCTTGACAATGATTCACTCTCTTAGAAATGAATAACAATAATTGAACATGTGAAATGGAAATATGATATTGATATTGGAATTAATAACAATGTTCATAATGCCACTTTAAGGGGGCAACCTCCAAAAGATTGAAAACTCTAATACAGTGTAGAATACTTTACACCTCTTACATAGCTCTTTACCCCTAAATATATAGATTTTAGCAAACCCTAACCATAACCTCTAGTGGCTCCTACATTAATGATTGGTCCATATTACATTATTGAATGCCAACTACCTAGTAGGCCTTATTTAATGAGGCCACATAACATTATTAAGTACACACACCAAGTATCTAGTGGGCATTCTTTGATGAGGTGACATTACAATATTACATTATTGAGTACACACACCAACTACCTATTGGACCTTCTTTTATAAGGACACAAGACATTATTGAGTACACACTCCAATTACCTAATGGGCCTTATTTAATGAGGATGTCCATCCTGCATTAAATTAATAACCTAAGTACTAGTAACTAGAGGGGTAGGGTAGGACCCTATTATGCCCTACCGCTTCAAAAGGAACATTTTCCTCAAGGATGGAAATGGGGAAATCGCTACAAGATCTCAGTTGGTTTTACATTTTTTGGCCACAGATCCTTCCATGTATCAACAATTTAGGTAGGAAACAAGAAAAATGGGGCAGGTCTTGGAGTGGGGGAGAAAAGCTAGTTTTTAGGTGAATTGGCCAATCCTTTTGAGTACCTAATAGGGCCCATAGAACTTGGGTATGATATTTGGGGTTTTTCTTCTACTTGAGAGAGGTTTTCTATATGATTGGACATGAACAAACACCAAGTTCCCCACCTCAAAGTTTTGTTTTGACTAGTGCTGATCAACTTCTTGTTTCATTCGGTTTTGATCCATGTCCATATTATCCTTGAGTGCATAGAGGATGCCCACTTGTGTGCACAAAAGTGTGTCCATTGTTTCCACCTTAGAGCTGTTAGACAAGTAAGATCTAATAGATGAAGGTTTTTATCCATATAATGCCACATAGGGTTCCATGTGGGTATCTTATGATAGGTTGTATTTTACCACCATTCTGCAAGGGGAATCGATTTGACCCACTATCCATGTTTATATGATGCAAAAGAACTCAAATAATTAGTCTCCAAACACTTGTTAACCACCTTTGTCTAACCATTTGCTTGAGGATGATGAGACATGCTTAGTTTAAATTGAGTTCCTTGGAGTTTGAACAATTCCTGCCAAATATTGTTGGTGAAGGTAGGGTCACATTCTCTCAGGTTGAATTTGGCATGCCATTCAATTTGAAAATATCGTCCAATAAGACTTGTGCAACCATAGAGGCTCGAAACATATGTTGTAAGGCACAAAAATGGGAATATGTGGAAAGGTGGTAAGAAACTACCATGATGATCAATTTGTGACCAAAGGTAGGCAAGCTGGTAATAAAATCCATGTATATATCAGCCCAAATGTTCCTATGAATTGGTAGAGGCTACAAGGAACTTGATGTCTTGATTGTTTCACCCTTGCATTGTTGACACGTGCCACTTTATGCTAAGAAAGTATGGATTTAATTTTTAATGCCTTCCCAAAAGAAATAGTGCTTAACTAGTCCATAAATGGTAAGCTCGTGGCCTTTCCATTTCAACAACACAAATCTTCATGGAAAATAAGTTATGTTCTTTATTCTCGGTGCAACTATGAGTGCAAACCTTCTCAACTACTCATCATCAACAAGAAAAGAATACTCTGTTTCCAAATTGGCTCACTGTTGGATTTACTTGCTATGGAGAACAAAAACCAATCAACAAAAAAATAAATGTTTTCACAGCTCCTATTGTGCCCAATACAATCCAATAGTTAGTCAAATACAATAGCAACTAAAATAATACTTTATTTCTTATTTACAAGTGCTTACACATCACTTCAAATATGTTTACACTATCTTTTTCAAGAACTGTAATTCAAATTTCCTGTTGAAGGTAAATTCTTGCAACCAAACGTAAATTTATTTAGTGCATATATACAACTATAACTCTGCCCTTTCATTTATCTCTATTCAAGCAAATAACAACTTCGTTAGGACAACATTTTGTAGTCGTAGACACACACACACACACACACACACACACACACACACACACACACACACACTGACAACTATAAACATGTTCATCAACACATCTGTTCATTCCTTCAATTGACAAGATGTATGGTTGTATGTAGCTACTTCCTCATACTACTGTAGGTGAGAATACTATATACAAGGAGAAGAACACACTCCTATTCACATTGCTTAATGGTATTGTTGTTGCTTATCAATTACATAAATAAAGAACAAGCAATGAATTTAACCCAACAACCCAAGTGAACTGTCCATGAAACTCTATTTATTGGATGTATAGAATTCAACACTCAAATTGGTTGTCTTGCACATTGAAAATGGCCTTGAGAGTGATTTCATTAGTTGTATCTACCAATCAAGAATTGATTGGTATGCTTTAAGTCAACAACCCAGTAACCAAAATAATCATTATGTGAAAGGCTCATTCCAACACATTAAGTAGTTAAGGAAATGTTGTGGGTAATTGCCCAAATTACATAGGCATGGTGCTTAAGGTTGCATGTGCTTCCCATACTTTACAATTAATGTACGATACAATTCTTTGACTCTTTGCAAGGGTTCAAATCCTAGCTATAGATAATTATTTACACATCATAAAAATTGAGATGTTATGCCAATGACCAAGAAGAGGCCGATTGAGCTATTAGTTGTACCCAACAATTCCAACAAAAAAAATATGGGAAGTAAAACACCCAACAATTAGAGGCACTATAGATGGGTGTTTGATATCCTCCACAATTCAACCAATATGAAATTAATATGTAGCTTAATCTACTTGACATTTGTGTGAGTTATGATAGTTAATTAATCAACTAGAGAATTAACAAATCAATTTAGTGATGTAGCGTATGGTGTCCTGGGCTTGCACAATTATATGGAAAGTGTCAACACAAAGATGCCTTGACCATTGAAATGGGTATACTAAATATCATAAAATAATAACAAGTGTTTTAGTTGAGCACCAACAAGCACACTAATTTGGTTTCATTCCAAAAATTTGTAGACATGACCATAACTAGCGAAGCACAAAGAGAAGGACATAACATTTAACACCAAGCAATTAAATACACCATGGACATAGATATTGTCTTACCATGGAAACCTAAATGGGAAAACCAACATTCCTTGGGATTTGATTAGTGCTTAGGATATTATTTCAAGGGTGAGAAAACACTCTCAAATCATATTCTGATGCATTTTTACCCACTAGTAGTGTTTTGCAAATGGCTCTGGCTCATAGAAAATCCTTTTCTCATGCGTGGATAAGATCAATGGCTTCTTCATCCTTCGATCTTTGAGTTATATTCTTCAATGGATCTCCTTATTCTTCCCAAGCTTCAATTCTCCCTTGGTTGGATGGTTTTCCATCAAGAGAGAGTTATCATTAAAATAGCTACCTCAAAATGCCAACCATCAAGGTGATTCGTTTAACTTTCTTGCGGCCTTTTAGTATTTTGTCTTCAAGTTGATTGTTGATTGCAAACTTTAACTAATTTTTATTTACAAATTTTGGGTGAGGAAATATTTTGGATCTATATTGGATCATACCTCTCCATTCATAGGCTTTTGGTCCCCAAAAAATTCAACTCAAAGGTGTGGCATGTTGTGTTATTTTCCAACATACCCTCTATGTCTTCTCAACACTTCATTAATTCAAGAATTATAATGCAAGGGATTCCATTCATTCCAAAGTGTTTTTACTCACATTTCACATTTCTTTGAATAGTTTGTAGCACTTCTGAAACTATCTTCATAACCATGAGAGAGTATTTGCCAACTCTTTGCCTCTTCAGCCTTTGGTACAATCCACTAATGTTGTTGTTGCTCCATCTCTCTTCCTTTTGATGTTGAAGCTTTATGGAATTGTTTCTCAGGATGGGGACATACTACTAATTCACAAGTCCTCTTCTCCCATCTCTGGAATGGTCCTTTGTTTGTTCTTGTCAGCTTGTTTTATTGGTCCCCAAGCTCTTGGTGTAGTTTTGGGTGGTGGAGACACCCCTTTGGAATCCCTCTTTCAAGCTTATACAAGCAGGATGGAATGGTTTCTTTCCCACTCCCTAATCTCCTCAAAATGATACAACTACTTCAAGGTCATAGATTCATCTGCTATGATACAATATGATTGACTCGCAACTTCATTTTATTTTGATTCAAGTCCATATTGTCCTTGATTGTTAGAGGATGTCCGTATTGGATTATTTCCACCTTGGTGTTGTTTGTTGAAGTTTGAGTAGCTTCATAAGATATTCTTATTGTATCTATATTGTATTATACCAAGTCAAAACCCTAAAGAATAATATTATGTTGTATTTGTAAAGTCTGCCCTATTGTGCCTTTGTAAAAGTCGACCCTATTATGCCTTTGTAAAAGTCAAAAGTAAATTAGAAAGTGTCAATTGTACAAGTCGTCCCTGACCTAATTATAGGGTGACTCAACTTGTATTTATAAGAGGCGAGGCACCTCATTTGAAGAACACACAATGCAATTTCTCTCTCTCAAACAAAAGTGCGCAAGTCTGAGGAGGAGGCACAGCTACAAAGTAAGGGTTTTTTAGTGAATGGTTTTGGTTATCTCTCGGAGGCCTATCTTGGTCTAGTGGTGCACTACCCTATTCTGGTTAGGGTTTCTTGTATATCTTCTGATTATCTTTTGTTTCGTGAGATCTCTCTTGAGAGAGACATTTTACTTGTTGACAGATCTATATTGAAGAAGATTTGTTGGGTTTTCTCCCCCAAGAGGGTTTCTGAGGATAAATCTTGTGTATACTGTGGATGTATTTCCTTCAGTGATCTTTATGCATGCAATTATTTTTCCAATTGTTAAAAGTTAAAGAATACTGAATACACTTAATTTCTTAAGCGAAATTTTAACATGGTATCAGAGCGGTCCCGAAAGAATCCATTTTCACATGCTTAAGGAACTCACTGGGGAAAACAATACCATAGGAAGACTCTCCTAACCCTAACACATCTTTTCCCTGGACCAATCTTGCAGTTTTTGCAGTCTTTGAAAATTAGGGTTTCTGCATAAAACCCTAGGTGATGACGTCACCCTCTTTCTGAAGGACATTGGTCAAGTTAAATACATCAAGGAGTTCTCCTAAGGAGGGTGCATCTATTCCCTGGATCATAATTAAAGAAGAAGTTTCCAAGAAGCATTCTTTAATGGAACGAGAAGAACCAAGGGAAGAAAAACAAGATGAAAGACAAGATTGTCCAAGAAGGGAAATGCCACTTTCCATAAGAAGAGGTAATGATTATTGTGGCCATTGAAATATAAGTGGGCATTGAAATAAGAATTGTTGGAAACTCCATCCTATGTTGCAACAAATGAATCATAAAGGAAAGTCAAGAAATATGTGGCAACAAAGATCAAGAGTGCAAGAGCTAAAAAGCGCACTTAGTGATCAAGAGGAAGTGGTAAAGGGAGAAGCTTAACATTCTAAAAAGGAAACAAGCACCACAAATATTTCTGAAAACCAACACCATCACCATTACAAGGTAATCATGGTAAGATGTCATTATTCTATTCTTGCATTGAATATTTGCAAGGATTCCTAGGATACAATGGTAAGAATTACATTAAGATTGAATGACATCTACAAGTATTTTGTAAGAACCAAATCATTGTCTCTATAATACATGAGCATCATCATGTGACATCCAAATTGGAAAGGACACAATATGAGGAGATTTTCAAGGTGAGTAGCACTCTAAATATGCATTCACTGCATTGTTCCCTAACAAATGCAAATAGAGATGTACTTCCACTTGGATGACCAAGAAAGTGAGTAATTTGACTTGCACTAACTCACCACTTGATGAAGGTATAACTAAAGTACCCCATGAAAGGAGATCAGCCAAGGATGAGGGGCCTTCAAGAGAGTAATGGTAACATAAAATCAAATTCACAATAGTGGAAGTATGCACATGTAAATTAGATTTTTGCATCACAACAATTGTAGCACACATATGCAAACATTGAATTGAACATAGCAACAATTGTAACATGTATTTATAGAGTTGATTTGTGCCTCACAACAATGGTAACATGTACATTGATGGGAATTGGTAATTGAAGCAACACATTAGTCATGCTAGGGAGTTTTGACACTCCATGGAGCATCAATATTACTTGGTCAATTCTATATTGTATGGTGTCAGACATGGACAAATAAGTTGCAAAGATCCCATACATGGGTGTATGAATCATACCATAAGAACAAATACAAATTATATAGAGGAAGAATTTTTGTAGTAGAACTCTATATATGAACCATAGTGATCAATTACTCCATCCATGACCTAAATCTTTATAACCCACATCGTATTTATAATTGATTGTGAAGTATGTGTAAGATATTTTCCACAACTCATTTACAAACTCAAAAGACCCACAAATTTCATAATTAACCCTTTTTTTGCAAGATGTGAATTGATAAGAGGCTTATAAGAGTTTCCAATAAGGGATTGATCCCTTGCAAAAAAATCAACAATTCTTTCATACAAAGTTGGATTTCATGTCTTTTTATTTTCCTTGAAATTGGTCGCATACAATGGAAGTGGTTGCAAGCTAAAATTAGAAATCAATTGGCTGAAATTCAACTTAGAGTTTAACAATTTTTATTAAATTTAATCTCAAGTCAATCTTGGAAAAGATTCTTTCACATTTCAGTTGATCAAACAAATCATCAATCCTTGGCAAAGGATATTTGTTCTTTAAGGTGACCTTATTCATCTATCCAAAATCAATACAAAACCTTAAGGTTCCATCTTTCTTCTTTAAAAATAGCACTGTGGATCCCCAATGTGACACACTTGGGCGTATATACCCCTTCTTTAATAATTCTTCAAGTTGCATATGCAACTCTTTCAATTCTGGTGTGCCCATTTTGTATGGTGTCTTGGACACTGGGGCAACTCCTGGCACCAAATCAATAGAGAAATCAATGTCTCTCTTTGGTGGAAATCCTGGGATCTCCCTAAAACAATATTCAAAATCCCTTAAGACTGGATGGTTTGCAATTGTTTCCCCTTTATATTTGGTTTCCTCTTCCACATGGGCTACAAAAATCTGACATCCCTTCTTAAAACTCTTTTTCAATTGCATATTTGAAATCTATCGAACAAATAGAACTCTTGGAATTCCTTGAATCTTCCCTTGCTTCCCTTCATCAAGACATGTGATTTTCTTGTTGTAACAATATAGGAAAACATGGTGTTTTTCCAACCAATCCATGCCAATTAGACAATCATATGAACCTAATGGTATGATGTTTACATCTACCTTTGTGTTGAGTCCATTAATGTCTATTGGAAAATATTTAACGAGATCATTGATCTTTCACTTAGCTCATGTGGCTAATTGAACTAACTAAGATTTATTATGCTTACTCCTTTGCAAGTGAAATATTTCAACAATGTTATAGTTTATGTAACTATGGCTAGCTCCAGAATCAATTAAAATTGTTGTGGGTTGGTTATTAATCTTACCTTCCACTTCAATCATGGGAGAATCACATTCTTCTTTCTTGTTGTCCAATCTTGCATAAATCCTTGGCATGTTTTCTCCCATGTATTCAATTGTTTTAGCCTCCTGGATGTTGTGAAAAATCCTCATTATTTCTCCTTTGCGAGGGCATTCCCTATATAAACAATTCCCCTCACATCCCCAACATTGTACATGTTGTTGCCTTGTCCTTTTCCCAATTGAATCTACAGTCTTGTGCTCATTTTGGGTTGAATTCCCTTGTTGATTTGCATGGGTTATGTTATCCCAATTTTGTGGGATAACTAAGGAGATTATGTCTCGAGTCCCTCAGGTTGTAGATATGGAGTTCTGAGAGACTACATGACTAGAAGTATCCTTTTGCACAGACGGAGACCCTTCTCACCATCACAGAGGTCGTAGATTTTCAGATGGCATCCACCACACCCGTTGGCTTCCGGAAGGAAATCAACCTTTCTCCATGAGGAACAAGTCAAGTATTATGGTGAGTGTCATTTCAATATTTGAGGCATTTGAGTATGTTGCATCTTAGATTGCATTAGATTCCATGACATATGCTTGGACATTATGTCTTTTGTCTTACTTCACCTTGGTGGTTGACATTATTCCCTAGTAAGTGGTCTTCCTTGGGGATGGGTTTTCTACTAGGAACTCCCTTGAGGAGACATTGTACCATTCCCAACCATACTTACCATTTTTCATCACTATTTCCCCGAGTTTCCTTATCTCTTGGGATTTTAGGGTGTATTGACCCAAGAAGGGGTTGTCCCTCATTCTATGGGAAGAAGGGTCTGAAGGCCCAAAGGGATTGTTGTTGGGTAAAATATAAAATCCTATGTATGAACCTTCTAGATTCTTCACCCAGGGATCACCCAAGAAAGCAATGAAACACTTATCTGTGAGAAAAGGGGACCCACAAAAATGATTATTAAGAATGCTTAAAGGGTTAGTTGGAGTATAGGAAGTCTCATCACGAGCCAACCTATTATGATCATGGATACTTAATGGTATGAAATTACCATCATTTTGTCACCAAGCCAGGGTAATGGCTCTCAGTTGCATGCCTGAGAGAAAGGGGGTCTCATCACGAGGCAACCTTCTCATTTCCACTAGGTGTTTTTGAGTGACATTGTCATTATCTGGACACCATGCCAGGACAATGTCTTTCAACTTTTCCATAATATTTGAAAGAAACAAAGAATGGAAAAATGACAGGCTTGGAATTTTTTTATTGCAAATGAAGGTACCACACACGCTCTACAAAGGAACCGATGAATTAAACACTACAACCCCTTGTATGTCATGAACCCCGTTCCCATTGAGTCTTGACCCTTAATCACTTCACCCACTTTACATGGATTAGACATGGATCTCTTGGAAACTCTCCCTGGCCTAGGGTAGGATATACCCAATAGGATACATCGTCAACCCTCCCATATTCAAGCTTGACAAGTCATGTGATGTCTTTGAAAACTTAATTGTTCGACATAGTAATATTTGATGCACATGCTTAGGTGCCTCATTTATTGATTTGATTTACTTATCATGATGTTATGACTTGATATCCTTGGAGGGCATGCTTACTTGTCTTTGCATGACCTAGTTGGTGGACAGTTTTGGAAGAACAAGCCTAGCTTGATATTCCATGGGGCTTGAAGCCCACAGGTGGATTCCAACGACCCACATGTCCCAATGAGAGAGATAAAACTTCGAAGGTCTAGGATATGACTTGAACGACATAACCTAGACCCTACTTGCTAAACGTGTTCCCAGAAGAGGCAAAACGTCATCTTTAGGAGCATGACATCATCCATGGGACTAGGGTTTTGGTGGTGAGGTGGATATGCATTGGCACAATGACGTTTTGAGGAGGTTGAGGCTTTGACCATAAAGGAAGTGACTTGAATGCTTGATATGTGGCTTTGGGAAGCCTTCCAACACTCCTCTATCCACAACGACTTGCTCCTAGTGCAAAAATGTCTTCTAAAGGAGTGACACCACTTTAAATTAGGGTATCTTTTGTGTAAAAGTAGAATTTAAGTGAATTGTTTGATATTATTTTCTAAAAGGGGAAATATTAGGGTTGTTGACCCCTAGTCTTTTGTTTTACCCTAAGTTATGTGGACAAACTATCTTAGTGACATTTTGTTTAAATAAGAGATCATAAGATGTCATTTTAACATAACTCTCCCTCTTGTGAGAAGTACTTGGACTGGGATTTTCTCTCTCTTTGGCTAGTTCTCTCTCTTGTGCTCTTTTTTATGGCTATCTCTTGGATTAATGGTTGATGGAAGTGATGCGCTAGCCTTGGAATGCTTTTCTCTAGCTTTTATGGTGGTTTGTCTTAGATTTTTCCTTGAATTGGTAAGATTTTTACATTGTGCTATCATTTATTATTCAAGTCAATGTTAATTTTCTAGAGCTAGGTGGGAAGTATAAGGGCATACACCCCCACCATAGTCTCCATCATTTTATGCTTACTTGTTATTGGTTTAACAAGGGTTTGCTAAGAGAAGTATAAGGGCATACACCCTCTTAGCTCAAACTCTAGCTAGAGATACTTGCCTTGGGAAGTAAGAGGCTTTACATCCCCAAGGAGGTACTATCTATAGTTCTCTCTTTGCTTGACTCCATTAACCCATATTTTAAAGGCACTAGTCATTTACTCGTTGCATTGGAGAAATAAATTGTTGCCTTGGTAAATGTACAAATTTCAAGTTTTAAAGTTCTCTCTTTGGTAAAGTGTTCTTTGAGCCTTTAGTTCCTTTTCCTCATTGAGGCATCCCCTTTCAACCAAAATTTCTTGCTGCTGTTACAAAACTAACCTACATGCATTAGGGATCCAGAAAACTAACTTTCTAACGCTTAATAAATCCTAAACTAACCCTAGGATTTAGCCGTAACTTTACCCTATCCCTCTACTAGGCCTAGCGCACCTATTGGGATAGTTAGAGGTGGTTTATTGTGGCTGATTTTTCTATTGTTGTGCTTGGTTTTCTATAGCCATAAGGCTGATAATATCACTGCAAAAAACTTTTGTTTCAGCCTTGCTTTTTGTGCTAAAGGATGAAAAAACAACTCACAACTTTCATCATACTATTCTCTCCAAAGAGAAACTCTTCCCAAAAGGTGTTGAGTTGAAATCCCATTTCGGGGATTCTTGTAGTTATGGGCTATCCAACTACAAGAGAACCAGGACAGGAACAAAGAGATCTCCCATTTTTTTGCCCGACTTTTTGGTCCTAAGAATAATTGCTCTTCTCCGACCCTTCCTATCCACTGGAGAAGACCACTGATGCGTTCCACTCCTCGAATCAGGGTGGGTGTTGACTACATGTTTTACCTAATTTTTGACTTCTCTAAGTCTCTTTTAGAACATATAGATCATATAATTATACCTCTATTAGCCTTTTTGAAGGAATTATTAGGTTTCTTCTATCAATTTGCTATGGATCAACATAAGGTATGTGTTGTATTCATTTTTCATGATTTTATGATGATTTATCCGTAATCGAATGAGCCCAATCCATTAACATTCGTCTTTTGATTGAAATAGGTCGAAAATGCAATCCAGCCCTCGATCCAGCTCGTGATCTGGCCCTCGATCTAGTCCTCGATACATACCTGAGAGAGAAATGAGTTGTGGGTTGGTATATTGGCAAGCTCTTCCTGGTAAATGTGAAACGTGGGTTTCATACTTGTTCGAACCCTCCAGCTATGGGACTCATTACATTTTGATTCGAACAATTGCGTTCTACCTCTATTTTGAGTGCATGAAGTTGCTAGAAGATGTTGTCTGTTATTTGTTTTTAATGATTTTATTTTTTAGGAGAGTGTCGACCCTTTCAGTGGTCGACCTCTCAGTTATATCAAAATCTCTATAAATACCGAGGTTTCTCAGAACGAAAAGACAATGATTTTAATATAGCTATTATACTGAATTCACTTTGTAACTCAATTCTAGTGTTAATACAAGTGATGCTGTGATATTGTGACTATCTATTGAGTTGGAGTAGTACCAAAACTACCTGGGGGCCCCACCAGTGGTCTGCGTGTTTTGTTTACTTATTGTATATTCATATTTACACGCCTAACTCTTTTATGCAAGATAATTGTAATTTTCCATATCTAGACATCTAACTGTGTATTTTCTGACATATAACTCTTTTATGCAGGTCATCTACTTAGATTGTGCTTTATTGACATATGTATGATCTTGATCATCTCATTGTTCATATATAGACATATATTTCTCTTCTCATTCACATAAGCTGTATTTTACTTTGCGGATTGGTCATCTAGACAGTGTATATAAGAGTCTTTTATGACTCCTTAAGTTATGATTTAAAATTAATCCCTATAGGGCTGCATAGATTATTACCTTTGTGTTATAATATTTCCATTTCGGTATGATAGGATAGTTTCTAATTTCAAATCTCTTTTGAATACCGTTTATGAATTATGTTGATATAAAAATATGTATTTAATCAATTGATATTTCCTCAATGGCAATAATTTCAGTAGACTGCCTTGTTTATACTCTGCATATCTCTGTAGAAATTAACATTGAATTGATTCCACTTGAATTATCAGTAGTGTTAAGATGCCATCATGATATAATTCGCCATCGTAGACACAACCACTATATTTAAATGTCATCATGATGTTGTTTACTTTCAGTCAGTCAGACTAGTGTAAATGATGTGGTAGAATAGAAGTAGTTGTGAGTTCTTGAAAATATGTTTTAATAATAGAGTTCACTTCGAAGAGTTGCTTTTGAAAGATAGCTTGTTTTTATAAACTCGCTATTCACAGTTATAGATTTCTCTTAAAGAAATATAACTTATTTTTGTTCAAGAGTTGTTTACTTAGAATAATGAGCTCACCATTCCTAGTTGTAGAATACTTTGTAAATTTAAAAATAAAGCTCATTGTCTAAACATAGTTCAGTTTGTTTATAATCTCTTTTTAGAATCAAATTGTAAATTGAAGATAAAGTACAGATCCCTAGGATAAACCATCTTCCTGCCTAGCTAAATTCACTTTCCAAATTTCATAGGTAGTTAACCCTTGCTCTACCTTGACTCATATTGTGTCACAAATCTAAGTTTACTTACCCTGGTCGATAATTTAATTGAGGGAAATTAAGGTATATAGTTTACCCATCATTTTTGGCGTCGTTTCCGTGGAGTTTTCCAAAGGTAGAAAACAATTAGGAAGTAGATTATTCCCTAACATTAGTGCTAGTTTGGTGGCCAAGGAACATTAAAACGAGAGGCAAGAACCTACACATCTGTTATAGCAGGTTCCCCCAAACCCAATAGTAGTTTTCTTTTTGTTTTTCTTTAATGAACAAACCTATAGATCCAAAGGGTAGATATGTTAAAACCAATCTGACACTTCCAACCAAAGTTCCTTCTAACCTTTTTGGAGGAAGAAATACTCCATCTATAAACTCTGCAGAATGGTGTCGAAAAGTACAAGTAGGAGATAGTTCAACCAAAAAAAATAAAAACGTTTCAGAAGAGACCAAAACTGAGGAAACCATAGAGCATAAAATTGAGACACCAACAATAGAAGGACATGAGGTAAAACCACTCGAACCTTTCAATTTCTCATCATCAAAACCAACCAACACAACTTTTGCCTTTTTACCACCATCAATGGATTCAAACTTTATAGATATCATTGATCCTGAACAAGTGAATTCCCTCTTTGGAGGTTCAACAAATATAGTTGTGTCACAAGTTGAAACAACAACTTCTGAACCAATAATTTCAACAGGCTCAAGAAAAATCCCTGAAATCCAAATAGCAGAAATTTTTTCCTATTGGAGAAATATCTCTCCTGAAAAAGAACGTTGGGACGCCTTATTATCTCCAAGAATAAAACCATTAAGGTATTCTCTTTTTGGGAATCAGATTAGTATGGATGACCATGAGGATCATAATCATGTGAGAAATGATAAGGGAGAAGAGGTAGGGAACTAGACAGAAACCAGTTTTTGGTTTCAAAATTTGGATACCATGCCAAATGTTAATATGAAGAATATTCCACTTTCTTCACTACCTACATTTTATGGTAAGAGCAGTGAGGATCCATACACCTTCCTGTTTGAATTTGACATATTGTGCATAAGCTATAACTACTTGCAAGATGCTAAAAAACTAAAACTATTCCCTACCACTCTTAAAGATTTTGCACTTAGATGGTTCATGGGATTAAGAGAGTCTAGTATTAGATCTTGGGAAGATATGAAGACCACATTCCTTAGGAAATACTAAGACTATTTAAAATATAAATATTCTCGTAATGATATCTTTAAAATTCAACAGCTAGAAGACAAGAGTCTTGAAGATTGTTATCCCCCACTTTTAGGGATAACTAGGAGATCATGTCTCGAGGCCCACAGGTCCTAGACATGGAGTACCGAGAGCCGGATCGACTTTAGCATGGCCTTGGAGGGCCCACCTTTTCTTCATTTAAACACCTCTATCTTGTCAGCAGCAACAACATCCATCACCATCGGCTTGGTCTTGTGTCAAAGATGGCTCTTGATCCATGAGGTAATGAGTCCGGGTATCATGGTATGTGTCACTTTGATCATCACAACCCTTGAATATGTGCATCCGTTTCCTTTTATTTCTAACAAATGGTTGGATCTTATGCTTGCCCACTTGACCATGTATGGGGGAATTGACAGGATGCCCTAGTAAGCCTGTGCCCGTAGGTTTTGGTTTGCCACTGGGGAGGGCTTCTGAAAAGCCATCATTCGCTCCCATCATAACACCACTTTTTCATCTTGCTTCCCGCCCATCTATCCCTTACACTTGTCCGGACAATGGTTTGACCTATTTACATGATTGCACCTTACCTCATGGGAAGAAGGGGCTAAAGGCCCAGAAGGTAAAAGCAAGCTGGCAAAAGATAAAAGCCTAAGAATAAAATCTCGAGATGCTTCACCCAGGGATCCCCAAGAAAGCAATAAAAGGCTTCTCAGCAAG
>SNQJ01S0019401.1:135786-150872 GCA_010110895.2 Picea sitchensis
AGGGGCTCTCATCACGAGCCAACCTATTAGGTCCATGGGTACCTAGCAGTATGACATTACCACCATTTGGTTACCATTCTAGGGTAGTGACTCTTGGTTGCATGGCCAAGGGAAAGGGGGTCTCATCATGAGCCAACCTTCTTATTTCTGCAAAAGTACTTATGGGTAACGCTGTCACCACTGGTCACCACGCCAGGGCAATGTCCCATGATTAGCCTCTTGAAGAAAAAGCAATAAAGAATAAAAGAATAAAAAATAAAGGCACGGGCTTGGAAAGATTTGCATCCAGGGCAGGTGCAGCTCGCCTTCTACAAAGGCACCCACATGTAAAGCCTTGCATTATCTGCTCCCATTGCACCCACTTGCCAGGACATCCCTTGACCACCTCACCCACTTACATGGATCCGATGAGCTCTCTTCCAGAAAATTTCCTTTTCCAGTGGACACTAGCCCAATAGGACGCCCTGTCATTTTCTCCAAACTTGTATTGCAGGCTCGTGTAATGTCTAATCTGAGATTTTAATTGATGTATTAGGGATTTTATGCACATGTTTAATAATATTGTTGATGAGATGTGATTGACATTGCTATGATCCCTGTGACTTATGATCCCACGGAGGGCGTAACTGTTGATGTGTAGGATCATGCCTGGCAGAGAGGTACCATTTTGGACTAGTACACATGGGGATATGATCAATTCAGACCTCCATGGGGGATGAAGAGCCCATCAAATGGATGTTGAGACCCCATCAGGGGGAAGAGACACGACAAAGATGGATCGGGGGCTTTGCACCAGAGAAGAGGAGGATGTTCCACTAAAGGCACCCTGATAGAGCTTGACCTAGGGGGATTGTGCCCTTTTTAGTGGAACGTTGGCCTTGGAATGCCTAGGATGTCACCCATGATGATCATGACATCATCCATCCTTATGGACGTCTCGTGAGGTAGTGTTGGCACGTGTGGTAGGCTGGAGAAGCCCAAGGAGTGATAACGTTTTGCTCTAGGATGCTGCATCTGCCTTAGAAGGGGATAACATCTCCCTTAAAGGGGCATGACATCTCTCTTTAGCTTGATTAGGGTTTAATTTTGAACATTTAATGTAAAAAAATATGATTTTTAGTATTTTGGCCTTATCAACGTTTTTATGACCTAAAAGTGAAATTAGGTCATGGTACAGTATAAATTGAGGGTTTTCACTCTCATTTTTTCATCATCTTTCACTCACTCATTAGTGAGGTCCGAAATTAGCGCTACACTTGGGTTCTTTGGCTGAAATTGTGAGGCGCACTTGTTGAAGGAAGGCATTTTGGATCTCTTTTGTCACTTTTGGCATATTTCTTGATGGAAGGTGTTACAACTAGGGTTTGCTATAATGTTTCTTGGTGAAATGTAAGTGAATTTCTGCAAAACTTCTTAATTGAATGGTTGTATTGTTATTTCTTGCATTTATTGTTATAAAGTTGTTGAATAAACCCTAGGTGACATGCACACATTGTAGGTCCTTGTCGCATGTCCCCGTCGAGACTTTTCAGCCATTATTTGAAGAGAGAAAGAGCCTAGCCTTAGCTACACTCTTTCCCCATCTTCTCTTGCTAGCCATTTTACTTTTATAAGCTAAGAAGAAGGAGACGCATCAGGGCCTAGTCCTTCTACACCTTGATGAGCCGATTTTCTATGGTTTGCTGGTGAAGCCTTGCCATAGCAACACATTGCCTTGTAAACCCTCTTTTCTTAGTCTTATGCAATTTTTCAGAGTTAGCTGTTTTTTCCATTGACCTAAGGAAGGAGGAGAGATCACTAAAGCCTATTTCACCTACACCAAAGTGAGCCTCTCTCCCCTAGGATTTTTTTCCTTGAGGCCTTGTTGTAGCAACACCTCAAGGTTTAATCCTCCAGTTCTTAGCCTTATTATTTCCCTTGATCATTCAGCTCTTGTGTCCTCCCTTTGACTCCATTAAGCCTAGGAAACACATTGATCTAAGACCTAGCCTGTGAGTATTATGATCAAAACCACTCTCAATACTTTGAATGAAACCCTAACTATTCTAACCCTAGCCTAGAACTAACCCTACTAACAAAGTGTTGCCGTCATCTTTTTCTATAAACATCATTGTGCAGCTAACGTTTCACCTTTGAGCAATTGAATGGTTGATTTAAGGGCATTACTTAAATGAAGTGTTGATTATCACATTGAATGCCACATTTTCTCAACATTTATTGAAGAAGTGACATTTATTATCATTGCTATTTCATAAACATTGACTTCATCAATATTTATTATTCAATTGCTTATATATATCAGATATTCATTATTACATGAAGTACTAACCAAGTGAGCAAGCTTGCATATATCAGTTTCTTGTTGCTTTGTCTCAGGCAGGTGTATATCTCTTTTTGGGTTATACTTTATTATTGGTTGTTAGCCGAACTATCTTCTCAGTGGTGACTTGTGAGGGGGGGAACTTATCTTTGTCTTACAATCCTTTGCCTTCTCAAAACCCCAGGTCACCGGGGATGTCTCCCCTGGGCCTTACCTCCCTAAACAGAAAGAGCCATCCCATTGAGGTGACATTGGGTGGGATTGGTTCCAGTTATGCTAGTTTGACTACTCTTCATCCATTTACTATCCTAACTACAAACTGCACGATAACAAAGATTACATGGAACGATTTGCCTATACTTCACAAAAATCAAAATATAATGACCTTCCAAACGATGCAATAAGAACCCTTTTTCATAAAGGAATCTCAGAAGAATATATGGAAACACTTAATCTTATGGCATCAGGAGATGTCTCATGTAAACCATTTGATGATATTTGTGAGACGTGTAGAAACTACTCAAAAAGAAGGGCTAAACCTGGAAAGGGTGTTCGAGACCCCTATAGTAGAAACTCAAAGGGAATTAGTTTTGGTTGAGTTACAAGGATGGAAATAGGAAACCTGTTAGAAAAATTTAAAATTGCAATAGGTTCCCAGTTGGACACTTTAAATATTAAGAAAAAATAGGAGGAAGAGAATGTTGTGATGTGCATATTTTGTTTGAGGTGTAGGAGGAAGCATTCCTCAAGGGAATTCCCATTAGACAACATTTTGGTTTGTGGCTTTTGTACCGAAGATCATCCAATTGAAAAATTCCCATCACTGCCTGGTTTATTATCCATTTATAAAAGTGGGGATCCTAGGGAATCTTCTTATACACCTAGAAGGCCATGGAAACCTAGGAGTCAAACTACGTATCAGGATCCATCACCTCAAGCTCCACCTTATTACCAACAACCACAACAATGGAACTTACCAAATTGGAAAAACGGGTCTCCACATTATGCTTCACACCATCATTGGCTACAAGGATGGAGGGGAGGACACACCCTGGGAAACACTCAGATTCCACTTGTTCCCATGCCCACTCATCCTTATCCACAATTTCCACCAAATATTCAACAACTTTTATCAGGTTTTGTCCCTCCACCTTTACCTCCTATTCCACAACAACCTCAACAATTTAAAAATGCAAATTCTCCAAGAACAACATTATTGCCAACACAACCAGTGCCTAAGCCAAACAATAAACCAACTCAACCTCTTCATAATGTTGATTTGCAAACTTTTCCGACATATGTTATTTCTCTTGTTCCATTACATGATATTCAACTAAGGTCAGGGAAAGTTTTGGATAAACAAAAACCTTCAGTAGTCATCCGTGAGGAAAATGAAGATGAAACTCTCGACCAACCAACGCATGACACTAAATGGGAAGATGTTATTATTCCCAAAGATCAAGAACAAAATCCTCCCCAAAGTGAATCCTTGCAAACTACAAAAGTTCCTCCCTATTCAGAGAGATTAGCAATCGAAAAACCAACGATTCGACCAAAATTTGACATTATAAATGAAATAAAAAATATCTGTGTCGGAATTCCCTTGTTACAAGCAATAAAGGATATCCTGATTTATAGTAAGGTAATTAAGGGATTTTGTATCAAAAATCCAAGTAGAAAGAAGAAATATCCTCCAACAATGTAATTGGTTGGAGAGTTGTCTGAATACATATCATAGCAGCCCAGGGTCACGAAGTATGCAAACCCAGGGAATCCAGTAGTAACGATAACCATTAATAAGATTCCCATTGGAAATACTCTCATAGAACTAGGGGCAACCATTAATGTTATGATTGTCACTACCTTAGAAGAATTATAGTTGAAACAGTTCCTTCGACCTACCCCAACTATTTTGGAATTGGCAGATAAAACGAAAGTCATACTTGAGGGGATATTGGATGTTATCATAGTCAAATTAGCATCATGGGAATATCCGGTAGACTTCCTTGTCATTAATTCAAAGGATCCTACTAAAGTCCATCCCGTTATGTTGGGAAGACCTTGGTTGACTACAACCAATGCATTTATTGGATCTCAAGAAGGTGAAATGACTATCTCTTATGGAATTTCTATGAAGAAACTTACGATATATCCACCATCCCAACCTGTTACAAAAAATATATGGTGGCTAGAATGTCCATATGAGAACGAAATCTAGGAAGAACCCATATTTTCTAGTGATCACTCTTGGGCACTTCAGGAGCAAACGACAAAGAATGTGTTAAATCAATTCATTTCTGCAATCACATGTGTTGATTTTCCTCAATCTTTCCTCAATTTGATTATATGTTTGGTGAAGAAATTCATTAACATTTGGATCCATCCAATATTTCCTCAACATCTTTTATCTTTGAAATAGATGAATCTTCCATATCCTACACCATGCCTTATGAGATAGTCCTGGAAAATTCCTACATATCAATACAGGACTAGATGCAGATCCACAAGAACAATTAGTGAACGTCCTTAAGGACCAATCAAGAGCATTTGCCTAGGAATATACTGATATACAAGGTATACACCCTGACACATGCATTCATTATATCTATACCCAGGCATAAGTAACACATGTTAGGCAACCTCGGAGAAGGATGAATCCGACACTTAAAGATATAGTGAAAGAGGAAATACAAAAACTATTGAATGTTGGTTTTATTTACCCAATTTATGACAACAAATGGGTATCCCCACTTGTAGTGGTTCCAAAGAAAGTAACTGGGAAATGGAGAATCTGTTTTGAATTCCGGGAACTTAATAAAGCCACTCTTAAGGATTATTTTCCTCTTACATTTATTGACCAAGTCTTGGATACTTTGTCAGGAAAATGATACTTTTCCTTCCTTGATGGATATAACAGATACAACCAAATTCTAATAGCACATGAGGATTAGGACAATACTACTTTCACTTGTCCTTGGGGCACTTATGCTTATAGGGTTCTACCAATTGGTCTGCCTGCCACATTCTAGGGAGCAGTATTAGGGATATTTGTTGATCTCATTCATGATTGTGTGGAAGTGTATATGGACGATTTTAAAACATATGGTAATCCTTTTCAAGAAGCCCTAGATAACCTGAGGAAAGTTCTCATTAGATGTCAAGAGATAAATTTATCCTTAAGTAATGAGAAGTGTAAAATATTATTGACTAAAGGAGTAGTCTTAGGGCATCATGTTTCATTTGAAGGGATTAAAGTAGATCCTACTAAGATCGAGGTAATTGTCAAACTCCCACATCCAAAGACTCCAAAGGAGGTGAGAATCTTTCTTGGACATGCCGGTTACTACCGAAGATTCATTGAAAATTTTACGAAAATTTCCACACCAATGTTTTGATTACTCACAAAAGATGTCAACTTTCTTTGGACTGACCATTGTCAAACTGCCTTTGAAACTTTAAAAGATAAATTATCCATGGCACCAGTTCTTAGAGGACCCAATTGGGCCCTTCCATTCCATAAATCTACTGATGCCTCCGACACTACAATAGGAGGAGTGTTAGGAAAAAAAGAAGACAAAAAATCTTATGCCATTTACTTTGTAAGTAAGAACTTGACTCCTGCTGAGATAAACTATACAGTCACTGAGAAGGAATTCTTAGCAGTCGTCCATGCCATCAACAAGTTTCACCATTATATCACAGGATATGAGGTATTTGTACATACATATCACTCTTCCATTAGATTTCTCCTGAATAAACCTATTACCAATGGCCGAGTAACTAGTGGATCCTTTTATTACAAGAGTTCAATATTATTGTCCTTGACCGACTAAGAAAAGAGAACTTAGTAGTTGATTTTCTCTCTTGCATTAATCATGAAGGTGATAATATTCTTGTTGATGATAGTTTTCTAGATGAGAATCTCTTCATCATATCCGTAAACACTCAGTGGTTTGTAGATATGAAAAATTATTTAGCCACTAGAAAATTACCAGCTCATTTGTCACCTCATGAAAATCGTCAAATTATAACACAAAGTGCTAACTACTCATGGGCTGTACATGACCTTTTCCGTACTGGACCAGATTTGATCATTCGCAGGTGTGTCCGGGAAGACGAGATAGAAGAAATCCTGCAAAATTGCCATGATGGACCATGTGGTGGTCATTTTTCCAATAAACATGCAACATACAAGGTTTTACATTCATGATACTATTGGCCTAGAATTTTTAAGGATGATGCCAAATATGTAAGAAGTTGTGATAATTGTCATAGGATAGGAAAACCCACATCAGATGATGAAATGCCTTTACATACCCAGGTTATGATTGAATCTTTTGAGAAATGGGCCCTTGATTTTGTAGGACCAATTTCCCCCATGTTTCATAAAAATAACTATATTCTTGTTTGCTTAGATTATGTCACTAAGTGGGTAGAGGAAAAATCCTTGTTTAGGGCTATTGAAAAATCTATTGTTGAGTTTATTTATGAAGATATTTTTACCCGCTTTGGTGTTCCTCGTGAGATTGTCATGGACCAGGGTACACAATTTACTTCTAATTTGATGAAGGAATTAACAGAAAAGTATGGGATAAAACATCGTAAGTCCTCTCCATACCATTCACAAGCTAATGGTCAAGTGGAATCCACAAAAAAATTATTGGAAAATATCTTGATTAAAACTGTCCAACTACACCATAGAGATTGGGTTGATAGACTTCCAGAGGCCTTGTGGGCATATCGCAGTACATGGAGAAACACCAATGGACATACCCCATATGAATTGGTTTACGGAAAACAACTACTCTTACCTATTGAATTCAAAGTAAGAACTTTTTGTATTGTTGCACAATTAGGATTAGATTTAGATGAGGCACAAAAACAATGAGTCCTACAATTGAATGAATTGGATGAAATTATACAGGATGCTATCCAAAGGACAATCTTAGTTCAAAACCAGCGAAGCAAATGACATGATAAATTCATTAAAAAGAAGCAATTTCAACCTGGATATTGGGCTCTATTGTTTGATTCAAGCTTTAAAACTTTTAAAGGTAAACTTACCACTCGATGATTAGGTCCTTATGAAGTGGTTACCATATTTGATAATGGGGCTGTACAAATAAAAACAATTGATGATGAACAAGTCTCTTTTGTAGTGAATGGGCATAGACTTGAAGTTGATCATAAACGTGTTTCTAAAGAATACTTTATACAAGTCATCTCAGCCGACAAGGCACTGACATTGGTGGATGGGGAAGTTTCTTCTCCTTCTCCCTGTTCTTGAAATATTTTGATTTTCTGTTGTACATATGTAAATATTTTTGAGTGTGGTTTTTGACAAGTAGTTTTAGAAATTTTGCAAGTATTCATTTACAAATGGACGCTTTCAAGGAAGTGAAGAAAAAAGGGGAGTATTTTACTTCAAAAGAAAAAGTTATTATAATCAAGTTTCATCATCTTATTGAGCATCATTCGAGTAATGAGTCATTTTATCATGATTAAAAAATGCTTGTTTAGTTAGTCATTTTCAGTTCTTTGACCATAATTCTATCTTCTTTTCAAACTAGACTTTCAGGGAATCTCTTATAGCAATTTCTTATAGCCCTTAGCTACTAGAAAATATACTAAGAAAGTGACATTGATCTCGTGAAACCTAGAGGCTACTAATACAATCCATCCAAATCTCTGAGTGGGTGAGTAGAGTATTTTTATAAAAGAGTAGGAAGGAGGTCGACCTGACGATTAAGCCATGGACACATCAATTTAATTTCGATGGAAGAAGATGAGTAAGGTCTACATATATCTTTTGCTATTTTCCAATGGTTCCATCCACTACACATTAAAATGCTCAATTGTTTCATATCTTTGGATTTGCTACACTCACTTAAGTATCCCTTACATTAGAACAATCTGTAAAGGTAATTAATATATATATATATATATATATATGTATAAAGAAAAATCATCCTCCAACTTAAATGCATCTGACTCATTAAAAGGTTTGTAGAAACATCCCCATCTTGTTGCAAAAGAAACATTCATATACAAATCTTAAACATGGTGGTAAGGATCAGTCTCTACTATAAAAGAGTGTAAGAGGATAACTTCGTCGGGGATCTTGAACAACTCTGGCAGTAAGGACTAATTTCTTGTATAAAAAGCGTGTAAGAGGCTAACTCGTCGGGATACTGAACAACTCTGCTGGCAGCGGGTACCGACCTGTGGTATGACTAGGTAAACCTGTCGGAGTATTGAACAAGCTTGTTGGCAGCGAGACATTCTACTTGGAGAGGATGTTAATTATAAATAAAAATATTAATTCTTTGGTTTAAAACTTGTCGTGATGTATGGCACTACTTGTGGGTATGACTGAAAGGGAGTATGCATGGTTAAGTAAAGGTAAATGAACTCCATTCACTTGCCATTGGAGGCTAACCTGAAGATGATCTTAAGACCCTCTTGTCTAATTCTTCCTAACTATATGTAAGATGTTTTGTCTTACAGGTGGGGCCTTGCTCTTAACTGTTTTGTTAGGATAACTTGTGAAATTTACCTATACACTCGGAAGCCATAAAACTTAGGGTATTGGAAGGATTTATTGGTTTCATATATGTTTGATTGAGGAGTGTTACAATTCTTAGGCATGGGAGGAAGGGATAAACGTTGTTCATTCGTTTAGAAAGTCTATATGAAAAGACTATATGATTTATTCCATGAAAGATATACTATGAAACCACTTTTTTTTACAAAATTTATCAAGTTGTATATGTCATCAATTGTTGCATATCATGATGATGAAAGATGATCAATTATTTACTATTTTTTAGTAATCTCATAACTGCTTTTTTCGTGTGTAGATGACAATCTTGGTACTACATCACAATTATGGTTTTTGGATCTCTGCTCATGGCCAATAAAAGGGAGAATCAATCAAAGCAGTTGATAGCTTGATTGTTCCAAGAGAGAAGGGGTTGTTCATAACTCAACAATTCTTTTTTGTCCAGTCATAAACTGCCTTCTCCACTACAGAGATTGGAACTTGGCTAAGAAACTAACACCTCTTTGATCAAGCATTCTTTGCTGCAGTTATATTTCAATAAAAACATGGATACTTCAGTTGCCATCATCCTTTAATCCACCTTGGTAGACAAAAACCTTATAATTCAGTAACTCTAGCAATTTCAGGTCTACTACTGACTGTTGTATAATCTTCACCAGATGGAGTGTCGTAAAAGGCATTGTATGAAGTGTTGCAACGACGAATGTGATTTTTAATGCTTCAGTTTAGGTATGATCACTGGAAGTCTGATTACATTTTTCAAGCGATGAATTAAACTTGCTAACAATGCCACATTTAATTTTTACACTTGCTAATTAGAGGTGAATTTAAATTTATGATTTCATTTACTATCATAATGATCAAGTCTAATTCGACTTGGACATTGATCAAATCTCTCATGCGATTTGATTGATCTCCAAGTATGATATCATTCAAATTTAAATCCTTGCGTAATCATTACTATGTATGGCATTCATATGTGCCAAATACACCCACGACTCGACCCTCCTATATATTTTGCATTGAAATAGAGCACCCTATTCTGTATCGCTCATCCTCTACCCGTTTCTCCTATCACTCATATTTGGCTCAATATCCATGCCAAATCGTCATGAACCCTCCTCATATGCTAAAATGTTAGCCATTCCAGAGTTCAAAGCCTGCCAAGAAGTCTTTCTTCGCATAGGATGGGGGCAATTCCTTGTCAGTCTACAGGGGCACGATGATGATGTTTCCCTCCAGTTCTCCCTCGGATTTGATGGCAAGTTTTATGGAGTTTGGGTCACTGGTTTTCCTAGTCTTCGAAGATTCCATTTCTATGGCCACAAAACTCCCACGAATTGGACACATATGGTTCAAGCAACATCATCTTCCACGAAAGAGTTACAATCAAGTTTTTAAACCAGAATATCAAAACGTTTACGGGGCATATTCAAAGGGGTGGATTAAATATGAATTAATTAATCCTCTGATCGTTATCACCAGACTAATTACTTGCGAGGGTAATTAATCCACCTTCAAAGCTTGCCATTTTCGCCTCTTAGCTCACTTTCAATTTGGTAAACCTTTGAATTTTCCAATTTATTTTCTAAAGAGTCTTGAGAAAATTTCCTCCCAGGTTCGCAAAAATGTGACAAACCCTCACCATAGCGTATTTCATCATGGCCTTATCAAACTACTAGTTATCTCAAAATTAAGGAAACAAGGCAGAACCTCGGAAGATTTCCTTTATCATTTTTTGAACCCCCATTTGACAGTTAAAACGACCAAGAAATGAATTGATCCTTGGACTTCTAGTCCATCAAACACTCGTTCTCCTAAAACTCCAAACCCTCCAATTAAACCTCTTCCCCCATCTACTAAGAAAGCCGAGAAACCTATTTTTGATCCTCAGTTATCTACAACTCCTATTGGCTCTAAATAGAAGAAACTGCAGGATTCTTTTCACCATGATTTTCCTCCAATTCCTACAAGGAGGTGAGGTGCTAACAGATTCAAAGGGAAACCATTTCGTAGGAGCACTCAAAGTATGATTGCAAGTCCAATACAAAGCCTCCAATTACCTTAAACCTTATTCAATTGTCCTCTGATCATGAGAGCCCTCACAAGAAGCTTAAATAAGACTCTGTAGAAGAATCTAAGCCTGCCAAAGAAACCAAGTATGAACCTGTCACGCCTAGTCTTCCTCAAAAGGGAATTGTTACACCTTCTTCTCAAATTCCTAAACCTTCTACCAAATGTGTCATGCCTTCCACATCCACTGCTAATCCTAAGCCTTCTCTTATTGAAAAATCTTATCAGTCCCCAACTGTTCAACAATTGCAACAAAAAAATGCTCAGCTGATCCAACGTCTTGCAGAGCACGAAACCCTGGATCATCATTTACACCATGACAACGTTGTCCTACAAGCCAAGGTAAATTCTCTACATCGTTTGGTTGATCAAATGACTACTACCAATCATAGTTTAAGAATGTAGTTGAATTTTCAAAATAGGCCTAAGCAGAAGTCTCCAGGACATGAGGGAGAAGCCCCTAAAGCTTAATCTATCTCCTCCCTCACGAGTGTTGAGTCTCAAAAATTTTGCATTTTCATCCTCTTTTCCTTTCTCCATTCCTCACATTCTATCACTTCATTTAACCTTTCATTATACCATTTTCATAAATACATTTGGGTTTCACCTTATTATTTTCCACTTTATTCATTTTAGTATTAAAAAAGAATTTATGATTAAATATTAGGAAATTAACATATTTTTCATATATATCTAAAATTTGTGTGAGCTTTGAAATGTGTAGGCATATTTCAAATGATTATTCAAAAAGCTTTTCGAACACTTCCTCCACAATTTCAAGATTTGAAGGAGATAATTATTGAAGATAATTCGAAGGAGGAATATCATGAGAGAATTTGTGAGAGAAAAGTGGGATAAGTATTTTGTAATTATAGAAAATTGGTTGAGAGAAAAGTGGAGAGGATTTGAAGGGATAAGTATTTTGTAATTATAGAAAATTGGTTGAGAGAAAAGTGGAATTGGTTGAGAGAAAAGTGGATTTGTAATTATGAGTATCTTCTTTTCAAAGCACTCATGTATAAATAAGAGGGATCTCTCCTCATTTAGAGGATGAGAGAAAAAAAAGAAAAAATAAGAACTTAGTTAGTCTTACTCTTGAGATAATGAGTTAGTCATGGATTTCATCATTTTGTAATAGACTTGACGTTTTAGAGTAAATATTTTGATTTCTCCATAATAGATTTGTTATTTTGAGTTGTTAATATATATTTTATGTGATCTCACATATGTTTGTCATTTGTCATTTGTTATTGTCACATTTTTTGTTATAAATGATTTTTCCTTTGTTTAATTTCATGTTTCCTCTGTCAGGTTTAATTTATGCAATTTCATGCTTTTGTTTATTTCATGTAATTCAATTTCAGTAGTGTGTGTTTCTTTTTCAATCATTAGATTAGGTTAGCTTTTTACTGCAAGAGTGCTTTCTTTTATTTCTTTTATGCAAGTGTTCTTTCATTTTGGATTTCATTTATTCAGTTTGGATTGCTTTCTTTATGCACTAGTTTTTTATTTCATATCAGTTTGCTTCTAATTTCGTACTATCTCGTACTCTCTCATACTCTTTCGTACTGCTTTGTACCAATTTTTCATTTGTAACATTTGATTTGAATACCAGTAAGAAGATTTTAGGATGAGTATAAGTTTGGAACAACTCACTCAGATCCTAGAAAAATCTGTGGATCTCCTCTTCTCAGGAAGATGAGATCTTGACAGCAGCTAAAAGTTTAACCACTCCTCCATAAGAAAATGAAGAATCAACATTTGAAGAGTCCTATACATCTGATGGAGAACACCTATTTGAATAGGAGATTGAGGAGGACAAAGAAGAGATTTCAGATGATCTAAATCAAAATGGAAATTAAACCTATGAAAGCCTTATCGAACGATGGTTCCAAGCAAGTACCAGGTTAGATCAATTTTGTTTTCTTTATTTAGTTAAATCACATTTACAACAACTAATTTTTTTGCACACTCTTGTACATTTTAGATTTTATTTTGCAAAATCGAATGTGGACATATTTTTACTTTTGTTGAGAGTATGGTTACATTGGAAATTCCATTAAATAAAACATGTTTAGTTTCTAGTTTTAATTTTAGCTTTGAATAAGTATGAGTGATCTAAAAACACAGGAAGTAGGATGACTATAACGTTTTCACCAATGATGATTTTCCATGTTTAGTTTCTAGTTTTAATTTTAGCTTCGAATAAGTATGAGTGATCTAAAAACACAGGAAGTAGGATGACTATAACGTAGGATGACTATAACGTTTTCACCAATGATGATTTTCTAGTTTTTACTCAGGAATGAATAAAAAAATCACTTAAAACTAAACTAAAAAAAAAAAAAAACATAAATAAAATTTCACCAAAATTTCAGCAACACCCCTGCTGCACTATTGCTGAATTCTTTGGAATTCTGAATGGTCTCCAGCCGTCTCTAGATTCTGCATGAAGTAAAACATAAAACAATGCTAAAAAATTAGGGCCATCTTAAAAATTTCCTCGTGCCTTCTTGTTCAGAAAATATTCGATCTTGTCCACGACGGGCGACAAGGTTTCTGCGCGCTCCCAATTTGCTTCAGCAATCGATAAGTTTTCTTTGACTTCACCAAAAACTCCACATGTGGCTTATCAGGTCCTGTGTGCCCACCTTATCTGACTTATTAGAAGAAGGGTGCAACTTTCATTACATGAAATCATCGGTCTGTACGTGAATGAGGATCGTGAATCCATCCCCTCCTGTTTTTGAAAGAGACCGTCTTCGACCTGATATCTCTGAGATGCTTCCCTCACACACAAGAAAAATTGCCTTGCATTATTGAAGCATCGTAGTCTAGCCCTTGATCCCGTCCTTGATCTGACGCTCGATCCGACCCTTAATTCAACCCTCCAATACGTTTATGTTTGTGGGTTGGCATATCAACGGGTCTTTCCTGGCGAATGTGAAACATGGGTTTCACACATGTTCGAACCCTCTAGCTATGGGACTCATTACATTTTGATTCAAGCAGTTGCGTTCTGCCTATATTTGAGGGAATGAGTTACTAGAAGATGTTGTTTGTTGCTAGTTTTTAATGACTTTCTGTTGTAGGAGAGTGTCAACCCTTTCAGTGGTCGACCTCTCCTCAGTAGGATGATAATCAATTTGAAGATCCCGTGGCAAAGGAAAATGTAGATCGAGCGATTAGAGTAGGAGGTATTTTTGGATTATAGAAATCATGTACATAGTTTATTTTAATGAAGCATTGCGTTAAGCTTCCATCTGGTGTATGAATACCTCTCTGATATGTTGTGTTAATTTATGAATGCTTCTCTGTATTAATGTGATTTCTGTCAGTTTGAGTGGCGTTGAGTGACTGATATGTTTATGATGTAGGAATGAAAGCGGTTCTGCTTTATGTATAAGTAATCCCATGAAATATCTGTTATGGTGAATCTCAGAACTACTTTGTTACAGGAATGAGCGTATCTGGTATATGATTTGAGCCTATCGGGTTGAGTGTGTTACTTGTTTTGAAGTCATGGGGTGTCAAGCCTGCGGTCTTATACTATTGGCTCATTCCTTGTAGGGTTGTGGATTTTGTTAGTTTCATTTGTCTCAGCTAATGGAGCACGTTTTTGATAGCTCGTTGGGTTTCTAATTCTCGTTGATTGTGAGAACAAGTCGATCACAAGCAGTAGAAATGAAAAGTCGAGTTCTGTTCAAGCATCTGGTTCTTAAATCATTAAAGAAAACTAAAATCACAAAGTCAACGAGTGTAGAAACTACAAATATGGTAACAGGAATAGAAGAACTTACATAGATTTTACATCACCTTGCTTGCATGCGTTTTAAATTTCTTTAGTACTGACTGGTAATGTACTAGTACAGCAGCAAAATAGCTGCTGGTGAAAGCCGAAAGGCTGAGAAGATGAAATGAATCTTTAAAAGAATATATTAAATTTTATTATCTATTAACAAATAAACTGTTGGGCTTCATTTATCTAGTGTTAATATTTTAATTTTTGTTAATCACTTACGTGGCAATCAGTTAGCTATCAAAGTAATTTTTAAATATGATTAGGTAAACGTAAAAAAGTAAACACATAAACTGATGTCTTTATAATAGCTAGGAAGTTAATGATTGAAA
>SNQJ01S0019401.1:150922-160983 GCA_010110895.2 Picea sitchensis
ACACATAAACTGATGTCTTTATAATAGCTAGGAAGTTAATGATTGAAATCACAGCGATTTATTTTGTGTGACTACTAAGAATATTCCAGCCATATTTAATCCTATCCATAGAAAACTTATTAAGCACTAAACCCCTATTAAATCTGCCCATTATCAATAGGTGTACGCCTTTCGGGTAATAACCAAGCACCGAACAAGAATAATAATTTTATTCACTGAAAATACCGTTAATTGATGGTAATGATCATTTGACATGAAAAGTTAACAATTACACAATGTTAATATCCGTATTCAATATTCTCTATTTGGAGAGCATGGGTGAACCAAGACATGTCACCACCAAAGATTTCAATGTTAGGGTAACATAGTTTTGTGTTTTGCAATCCCTTTGGTTTTATTTAGGTAACTGGACTGTGCAAAGTTGCAAACCAGTCGGATAAGCTCTTTTCCATTTTCAATGACTATTTAGTATTAAGAGTGTTGCTTCTGCAAATTTATATGGTGAAACAAATGTCCAGTCAGACATTAAAGTAAAGCATGACATTATTTTTGTCAATATCTATATCTGCAAAATAGATAATAGATGTGATGAAAAAAATTTAGGCACATTACGAACTAATTGGGGAACTAATCGGGTTCTAATTTGGTTCCACGTGTCAGTATTATGTGTGTGGAGAAACCGAGTTATATTGTGGATGGATTAAAGGCGACTGTTTGTGAGCAATTAACCCCAGTGAATTCAGCCACATATGTTTTGTCAGAGATTAATCATTTCACCACCACCTGGATAGCAGGGATCGGTGACAGTTTTGACTTTTCAAGACTTGAGGACTTAGCATCGATTTACTAAATTGTTTTAAATTTCTTAAACTATGGTTGTCTTAAATTTCTTTAGACACCATCACCGCCTTAATGAAATTCTTTTAGAGATCAAAGGGACAATTTTCGTTTTGTATAAGTAATTGAAACGGATTGTAATCTGAATCATCTTGAAAACATTTTTGAATCAAGTTGGTTACTTTGTATTTGGAGTTCTGCTCTGCGTTTATATTTTACCGAGTTTGTAAACTCATTTTATCTCTTGATAAAAATTCGTTTTTTGAACAAACGCAGTAATTTCTTGTTTTTACTGATTGAGAATCTGGTTTTACATTTATCCCAAAATTAATTGTTGGAGCTTATATGATTTGAAAAATCATTTTTATTATAACTTTGTTATTTCGCATTCGGAGTTCACTTATTACAAGTGCGTGGAGTTCCTTTGCTTTACCAAAGGCCGAAACCTGAAATTGTTGGGCCCATAGTTTATTCACATTTCGCAATTCGGCGATTGAAGTTGCACGTTGTTTTGTATCAAGGGTTTGCAAACCCTGAAACCCGAAAAGCACCGGGCCCACATTCCATTCGCATTTTCGCGATTCGGGAGTTGTTGTGTGTTGGTGTTTGGTATTTGTAATCGCCAAACCCTGAACCCTGAAATTCAAAGTGCCGGGCCCAGAGCCTTTTCACATTTCGCAACTCGACATTTCTTATTTCGTTTTGTTTGTGCGTCGGGTGTTCAGAAACCCCGAAATCCCGATTTACCTCTGTTTTTTTTTCTTTCACATTTGGTATCAGAGCTTGCAGTTTATCTGGCAATTGCTTAATTCATTGTTGATTATTCCTGTTAGTGCCAAAACTTTTATTCTCATATTTTTCTGCATGAAGGTTTATCTAAGTTCTGTCAATTGTCATAAATGGCTGCGTCTGATAGTAGTTCTTCTCAGATTCAGGTTCCTGCACTGAGTGAGAAGTCATATGACTCCTGGTATATTCAGATGAGGATGATTTTGCATTCTCAGGACTTGTGGACTTATGTTATTGATGGTTATGCTGAGTCAGCTGATGCTGCAGCAGAATTGGCCCTGTCTAATGCTGACCATGTTTTGTTGAAGGAAAATAGGAAGAAAGATAATAAAGCTCTTGGATTAATCCAGGAAGGATTAAATGAATCCATTTTTATGAAGATTGCTAGTGCTGCATCTTCGAAGATGGCTTGGGACATTCTTGAAACCTGTTATCAAGGGGTGTCCAAGGTGAAGACAGTCAAGTTGCAGAACTTGAGAAGGGACTTCGAAAGTCTGAAGATGAAGGATAATGAAAGTGTTGATACTTCCATGACTCAAGTAATGAGTGTTGTGAACCAGCTCAGGCAGTATGGAGATGATGTTGATAATAAAAGAGTTATTGAGAAAGTGCTGAGAAGTTTGCCCAAGAAGTTTGAGCCTGTTGTTGTTCCCATAGAGGAATTTAAAGATTTAAGTTTAATGCAAATTGATGAGTTATCTGGTTCTCTTGTTTCTCATGAATCTAGGATATCTAGATATGAAGAAGGATCATTGGAGCATGCTTTCAAATCCCAACTGCATGTTACCAAAGGCAGAAGTAGAGGAAGGTTTCATACTCGTGGAAGAGGAGGTCGATTTTCTGGCCCAAGAGACAACAGAGCTGAATCAAAGTCTGAGCAGAAGCCCCAGCAGAATCCTCCTAATTTAAGAGGGAGTAGCAGCAAACCCTGGTAGCAAGAAAATCAGAGGTATGATAAATCCAAAGAGCAATGTTATTACTGTAAGAAGTTTGGGCATTTTGCTAACAAATGTTGGAAGAAATAGGCAGATGTTGGAAAACACTCCACACATATCCCAAATGAGTCCGAGGATCATCAAAATCTCGTGTTCTTGACTTGTAATGTCACTCAGGAAAGTGCCAATGATATTTGGTTTTTGGATAGTGGTTGCAGTAGCCACATGACTGGTAATAAGGACTTATTTTCTTCTATTGATACTAGTATTCAGTCTGAAGTAAAACTGAGAAATGACTGTAAGGTTACAGTTAATGGTAAAGGTGTAGTTCCAGTCTACACTAAGAATAATCAGAGAAGAAATATTGATGATGTTTATTTTGTGCCTGGTTTAAAATGCAATCTTATTAGTGTTGGACAGTTGTTGGAGAAAAAGTACAAAGTGTTCTTCAAGAACAAGGTATGTACAATCTATGATAAATTACCCAGCAAGCAGTTGAGTGCAAGAGTAGAGATGACCAAGAATAGAATGTTTCCACTTGTTATGCGAAATGATTTGAGTGGTTCTTTGAATGCTTATAAAGCTGGAAGTTTAGAAGAATCTTGGTTATGGCATTTGAGATATGGACATTTACATTTTGGTGGCTTAGATCTGTTACAAAAGAAGCAGATGGTAAAAGGGTTACCTTGTATTTAGCAATCTGCAAGTTCTTGTAAGAGCTGCATACTTGGAAAACATCACAGAGAGAAATTTGTTTTAGGTGTTTCTTATAGAGCAAAAGCTCCTTTGGAAATTGTCCACACAGATTTATGTGGACCTATGCAAACACCTTCCTTAACTGGTTGTGTTTATTTTATGACTTTCATTGATGATTTCAGTAGGAAGACTTGGTTGTATTTGTTGAAACAGAAGTCTGAAGCCTTTGAAGTTTTTAAGAAATTTAAGTCTATGGTTGAGAATGAGAGTGGTCAAACCATTAAGATCCTCAGGTCTGACAGAGGAGGTGAGTATAAATTGAATGAATTCATTGAATTTTGTGATCTTAATGGAATTAAAAGACAGTTTACTACTTGATATACTCCACAACAGAATGGAGTGGTTGGAAAGAAGAATCAGACCATCATGGACATGGCTCGAAGCATGTTGAAAGAAAAGTATATTTCAAATGAATATTGGGGAGATGTGGTTCTTTCCTCTGTTTTTATCTTGAATAGAAGTCCGACTAAGACCGTGAGGGATCGTGTACCTCAGGAAGCTTGGGATGGTAAGTCTTGCAATGTTTCTCATTTCATAATTTTTGGATGTGTTGCATTTGCGCATGTACCTGCAGAAATGAGGAGAAAGTTGGATGACAGAAGCGAGAGATGTATCTTTGTTGGATACAATGAAGAATCTAGGGCATATAAACATCATTATCAACATCATCTAGGGCATACAAAGATGTTCAGTTTAAAGAAGATGAAGCCTGGGATGGAAGTATTGACAAATCAATTTCAGAGGGAGCTGTGTTACCTCGTGAAGATGATGATGGAGCTGAGCAGAGTGAAGAAGATGGACAGATGGTTCCACATACACATACGCCTGCAACAAGAAGTCCAACAAGGATAGCACCAGATTTCAGCCCATCTCAATTTAGAATGCCAAGAACTCATGAGCGTGGTGAGACATCTGGACATGGTGGACATCAAACAGATTCACAGGTAAGCAGTGAATCAGATCCTACTTTAGCTTAATTAAAAAACAGATTTAAAGGACATAAAACTAGAAGTTTAAGAGAATTATATGATCAGAATGAAGAGGTAGATCAGATTTCAAATTTTGCATTTTTAACTTATGATCCTGTAAGTTATGATGAAGCTGCTAAAGAAGATATCTGGATAAAAGCAATGGATGAGGAGATTGATTCCATTGAAAGGAATAACACTTGGGATCTTGTCAATTTACCTGAAGGTAAGAAGAGCATTGGTGTTAAATGGGTTTATAAGACTAAATTGAGTGCATATGGTGAAGTTGAAAAGTACAAGGCAAGACTTGTAGCTCAGGGGTTTAGTTAGCAACCTGGTATTGATTACAATGAAACCTTTGCTCCTGTAGCAAGGATTGACCCAGTAAGGATGGTCTTAGCTATTGCAGCTCAAAATAGATGGATCATGCATCAGATGGACGTCAAGTCTGCATTTTTGAATGGATATTTGGAAGAAGAAGTTTATGTAAGACAACCTCTGGGTTATGAGATTGATAAACACAGAGATAAGGTTTATAAGTGAAGGAAAGATTTATATGGATTGAAGCAGGGATCCAGAGTTTGGTATAGCAGGATTGATCATTGTTGGATTCAGCAGAAGTCCAAGTGAACCAATTCTGTATACAAAGGTAGACCAGAAAGGTAAAATTTTGATTGTCTGTTTGTATGTTGATGACCTGATTTTTACTGGAGATCTATCAGTAGATGATTTTAAAAATGCTATGAAAACAGAGTTTGAGATGACTGATTTAGGTTTGATGAAATTTTTTCTTGGAATTGAAGTAGATCAATCTGATGATGGCATTTTCATTTGTCAAACTAAATATGCAAATGAAGTATTGAAAAGGTTTAGAATGTTGAATTGCAAGCCAGCTGCAACACCAATGGCAACTGGTGTTAAACTGAGCAAGGATGATGAAGGATCATATGTTGATCCAACCCTGTATAAGAGGATGGTTGGAAGCCTTATGTACTTAACAACAACCAGACCTGACATTATGTTTGTTGTGAGTTTGATTTCCAGATTCATGGAGACTCCGAAGAGTACTCATTGGCAAGCAGGAAAGAGGATCCTGAGATATGTTGCTGGAACAACTAATTTTGGTATCCGATACACATCAAGCTTAAACTTTGAGTTGATCGGATATACTGATAGTGATTTTGCAGGTTCCATTGATGACAGGAAAAACACATCTGGGTGTGTGTTCAGTCTTGGATCTGGAGCAGTGGCATGGGCATCAAAGAAACAACCCATTGCGACTCTATCTTCCACTCAGGCAGAGTATGTTGCAACAGCTACAACTGCATGTCAAGCTGTGTGGATGAGAAGGGTCTTGAATGAATTGTTGCATGACCAACATGATGCAACCCAGATTGTCTGTGACAATAAGTCTACCATTTCATTATCAAGGAATCACGTTTTTCACAAACAAAGTAAGCACATTGATACAAGGTATCATTTCATTCGAGAGCTGGTAACTGGTAAGGAGATTTCTGTTCAGTTCTGCAGATCTGAAGAACAATTTGCAAACATATTTACGAAACCTTTGAGTAATGAATTGTTTAAAATCCATAGAAGAAACATTGGGGTCTGCAAGCTGTAATGCATTGTTTACAACAATTTTGTTTTACTTGTTTTAGTTTATTTTTCCCTGAAATGATTAAGAGGGAGCATGTCAGAGATTAATCATTTCACCGCTTGGATAGCAGCGGATCGGTGGCAGTCTTGACTCTTCAAGACTCGAGGACTTAGCATCGATTTACTAAATTGTTTTAAATTTCTTAAACGGTGGCCGCCTTAACCTTTGTAGGCTTGAGACACCATCACCGCCTTAATGAAATTCTTTTAGAGATCGAAGGGGCAATTTTTGTTTTGTATAAGTACCTGAAACAGATGTAATCTGAATCATCTTGAAATTTTTTTTGAATCAAGTTGGTTACTTTGTATTTGGAGTTCTGCTCTGCGTTTATATTTTACCGAGTTTGTAAACTCATTTTATCTCTTGATAAAAAATAGTTTTTTGAACAAACACAGTAATTTCTTGTTTTTACCGATCGAGAATCCGGTTTTACATTTATCCCAAAATTAATTGTTGGAGCTTATATGATTTGAAAAATCATTTTTATTATAACTTTGTTATTTCGCATTTTGGAGTTCACTTATTACAAGTGGGTGGAGTTCCTTTGCTTTACCAAACACCGAAACTCGAAATTGCTGGGTCCACAGTTTATTTACATTTCGCAATTCGGCGATTGAAGTTGCACATTGTTTTGTATCAAGGGTTTGCAAACCCCGAAACCCAAAAAGCACCGGGCCCACATTCCATTCGCATTTTCGCAGGAGTTGTTGTGTGTTGGTGTTTGGTATTTGTAATCGCCAAACCCCGAATCCTGAAATTCAAAGTGTTGGGCCCACCTTTTTCGCATTTTGCAATTCGACATTTCTTATTTCATTTTGTTTGTGCGTCGGGTGTTCAGAAACCCCAAAACCCCGATTTACCTCTGGTTTTTTTTTTTTCACATGTTTAAAGAGAACTCATGTGATTGCAAGCCGGATGAAAGCGATGAAATCTGGTTGTAGAGGAATGAGTTGGGCTGAATTGAAGCTCGATCGATGAATTGTAGAAGTCTAGATCGTGCTACCAATCAGTTGTTTGAAATAAGTACTCCAATTTCCAGAAGGTCAAGCTTTTGTGAAATCTTGATGTGAGGTGAGTTCAAGCGTTCAATTTCTTATTAATTGATAGTGATACTTAGGTATCATCAGTAGTTGAAGTCTGGTTTTTAGCTCCATTACAAAATAGATCAATTGGTTTTTAGCTCCATTACAAAATAGAGAGTATTTTGAGTCCTAATGGGAGGTTATATTAAGTGGGAATTAGAACGACCATTAAATCTGCAGGCCGCCAATTTGTTATGAGATCTAGGAAGACCAATATGGGTGGCACCTTTGATTTCACGTTGGGATCCATCTAAACGAGTCAAGAAATTCTATCAATGTTGACAGTTCTCCATTATGAGCTATGTCAGCTTAGTTGTGTGTGTTCTGCGCTAGTTTGCAAAATCGAAGAAAGTAAACCTCTTGAGCAGGAACCAATGGTAAAAGCACTTGAAACTATGTATACATTAGTTGCAGTGCACATTCCTTATCCCGTTCATTCCACAATGATCCACATCCATGAGTATTTCAAAGAGATTAAAGTTGTTTGTGATCACCATGCCGATTTCTCTAATAGCCTCAGTGGAAATACCTATAAATTTTGGCGTAATGGTGGAGGGGAATCGATGCATGTATTCTTCATAGTCGAGAGTTTATTTACTGTCACCCCGATTTGGAAAGGGTTTCATCTTCTTCATGATAAATTGTGAAGTAAGAAATGCAGAGAGAAAAGAATAGAGCAGAAAACTGTATTCAGTATATTGAGAATGTAAGAAGAAAGTACAATGAGAAGAGTTAATGAAGAACTGCTATGCAAAGGGAAAATAGTTGAGCTAAATAGGCTCAAGCAAATCAAGAAAAGAAAAGTACAGCTGGCTAGGACAGCTGGCAGTGTACAGTCAGCCTGTTGAGGTTACATTATATTTAACACTCCCTCTTAAACTCAACAGTTACAAACATCAGCATTGATTATGCCCAAGTGTTGTCTCTGAAAATCAAAAACAGATTTTCCCAGTGGCTTTGTGAAGATATCTGTGAGATGATCTCGAGAACCACAGAATTGGAGTGCAATGTCACCATTATTGACAAGCTCGCGGATGAAGTGAAAGCGAGTGTCAATGTGTTTGCTTTTCTTGTGAAACACATGATTTTTGGATAGAGCTATTGCTGAAATATTGTCATAGAAAATAGGAGTTGGATCCTTTTTTGTATGTGACATATCTTTCAATATTCTTCTCAACCACACAGCTTGACAAGAAGCTGAGGTAGCAGCGACATACTCTGCCTCTGCAGAAGATATTGATACAATTGGCTGCTTCTTTGATGCCCATGAAATCAAGTTTGAGCCTAGGTGAAAAGCATGTCCTGAGGTGCTTTTCCTGTCATCTAGGCTGCCTGCAAAATCACTATCTGTGTAACCAGAAAGTTGATTACTATCAGATTTAGTGTACAATAATCCAAAATTGAGAGTTCCTGCAATATATCTCAGAATCCGTTTCGCCATTTTCCAGTGAGAATCTTTGGGAGATTCCATGAATCTAGAAACAAGGCTAGCTACATACATAATATCAGGCCTAGTTGCTGTAAGATACAACCAACTGCCTACTAAACTTTTGTACAGGGTAGGGTCCACTATAGGGCCTTCATCTTTCTTGCTCAATTTTGTGCCTAGGGGTATAGGGGTTTCTGCTGGATTGCATTCTTTCATACAGAATCTTTTGATGATGTCTGTTGCATACTTTTTCTGACAGACAACAATTCCTTTGGTTGACTGATCAACCTCAATCCCCAAAAAATATTTCATGATGCCAAGATCTGTCATCTCAAACTCAGATTGCATGGCATGTTTAAAATTGGTTAATTCAAGATTTCAAGTATATATCATGTCATCAACATATAAACATACAATCAAAATTTTACCGTGCTGATCAGTTTTGGTGTAAAGAGTTGGCTCATTTTGACTTTTGTTGAAACCACTTTTGATCAAATAAGTGTCAATTCTGTTGTACCAAGCTCTTGGAGCTTGCTTTAAGCCATACAAGGCTTTCTTCAACCGATATACTTTGGTTGGTTGCTCTTGGACTTCAAATCCAGGTGGCTGATCGACATAAACTTCTTCTTCTAAGAAACCAATCAGGAAAGCTGACTTGACATCCATCTGGTATACTTGCCATTTATGTTGGGCTGCTATGGCTAATAGAGTTCTTACAGTGTCTAATCTTGCTACTGGAGAAAAAGTTTCACCATAATCAGTACCAGGTTGTTGTGAGAATCCTTTGGCAACAAGTCTTGCCTTGTGTTTTTCGATCTACCCTTTTTCATTGAGTTTAGTTTTGTAAACCCACTTGACACCAATACTTTCTTGTGACTTGGCAAATCAACAAGATCCCATGTCTTGTGCTTCTCAATGGAGTCAATTTCTTGGTTCATGGCTTGAACCCAATGTGGCTCCTTAGCTGCTTCTTTGAAAGATGTAGGTTGACATGACATTAATGCAAAAAGATTATGATGTTCAAAATCATCCAACTGCTGATGGATTTCTCTCAAACTTCGAGTTCTCTGATTTTGAATTTCAGAGGATGAGTCTCTACTTGAAGTTGAGTTATCCTAAGAATTTTCAGATCGTCCTTGTACCTGCAATCTTGGAAGAACAGGTAGAGGTATTTTCTGTCCTGAATTTTCTGTGTTTTCAGAACTTGGCAACAATGGATTTTGACTGTCCAGTTGTTGATTTTCTGATTCATTCCAGAGTTGATTTTCCAGAAATTTTACATCTTTGCTGAGAATTAGTTTCTTGGAGATTGGGTTGTAAAGCCTGTAGGCTTTAGATGTTTCACTATATCCAGTAAAGATACATTTCTCACTTCTATCGTCTAGTTTCTTCCTTAATTCGGAAGGTATGTGAGCATATGCTATGCATCCGAATGTCCTTAGATGTGCAACATTTAGATTTGTCCCACTCCATGCTTCTTGAGGGACTTTCATCTTTAGACTTGTGGTTGGAGATCTATTCAAGAGATAAACTGAGCATGCTACTGCTTCAGCCCAAAAAATATTTGACAAACTTTTCTCTTTGAGAAGTGTTCTTGCCATATTC
>SNQJ01S0019401.1:168743-191489 GCA_010110895.2 Picea sitchensis
GAGAATTTTTTTTTTTTTATGCAAGGTTGGATGAGGACATGCAACAAGTTCAGTTGGGGGGATGTTGAGTCTCAGAATTATCACATTTTCATCCTCTTTTCCTTTTTCCATTCCTCACATTCTATCACTTCATTTAACCTTTCATTATACTGTTTTCATAAATACATTTGGGTTTCACCTTATTATTTTCCACTTTATTCATTTTAGTATTAAAAGAGAATTTATGATTAAATATTAGGAAATTAACATATTTTTCATATATATCTAAAAGTTGTGTGAGATTTGAAATGTGTAGGAGTATTTCAAAGGATTATTCAAAAATATTTTCGAATACTTCCTCCACCATTTCAAGATTTGAAGGAGATAATTATTCAAGATCATTCCAAGGAGGAATATCCTCAGAGGATTTGTGAGAGAAAAGTGGGATATGTATTTTGTAATTATAGAAAATTGGTTGAGCGAAAGTGGAGGATTTGTGAGAGAAAGGTGGGATAAGTATTTTGTAATTATAGAAAATTGGTTGTGAGAAAAGTGGAGAGGATTTGAAGGGATAAGTATTTTGTAATTATAGAAAATTGGTTGAGAGAAAAGTGGATTTGTAATTATGAGTTGCTTATTTTCTTTTCAAAGCACTCATGTATAAATAAGAGGGTTCTCTCCTCATTTAGAGGAGGAGAGAAATAAATAAAAAATAAGAACGTAGTTAGTCTTTACCCTTGAGATAATGAGTTAGACATGGATTTCATCATTTTGTAATAGAGTTGATGTTTTAGAGTAAATATTTTGATTTCTCCATAATAGATTTGTTAATATAGATTTTATGTGAGCTCACATATGTTTGTCATTTGTCATTTGTTATTTGTCATTATCACATGTTTTTGTTATAGATGATTTTTCCTTTGTTTCATTTCACGCTTCCTCTATCATGCTTAATTTATGCAATTTCATGCTTTTGTTTATTTCATGCAATTCAATTTCAGTTGTGTGTTTTTTTTTCAATCATTAGATTAGGTTAGCTTACTTTCACCCTGCATATATTATGCTTGCACCTCGTAAGATTATAAACTCCCTGGGTTGATAATTTATGTCGAATTCATTAGCATATAAATCGCTCGACAACGAGTATAGATATGTTTTGGCGATCCATTTTTCCTTGCAAAGGGACTTGCAAAACCTCAAGCGTGGGAGGAATGTTGACTCCATGTTTTGCCTAATTTGTTCCTTCTCTAATTCTCTTTTTGAACACGTGGATCGCATAATTATACCTCTATTAGCCCTTTTGAAGGTATTATCAAGTTTATTCTATCAATTTGCTATGGATCAACAAAAGGTATGTGGTGTATTCATTTTTCATGATTTTATGATGATTTATCCTTAATCGAATGAGCCCAATCCATTAATATTCTTCTTTTGATTGAAACGGGCCGAAAACGCAATCCATCCCTCGATATGGAACTCAGAGTGCAATGAGTTGTGGGTTGGTATATCGACGGGCTCTTCCTGGAAAATGCTGATATTTGTTTTTAATGATTTTCTATTGTAGGAGAGTGTCAACCCTTTCAGTGGTCAACCTCTCAGTTATATAAAAAAATCTATAAATACTGAGGTTTCTCAGAACGAAAAGACAACGATTTTAATATAGCTATTATACTGAATTCACTCTGTAACTCAATTTTAGTGTTAATACAAGTGATGCACTGAGATTGTCACTGGCTATTGAGTTGGAGTAGTACCACGACTACTTGGGGGGCCCACCAGTGGTCTGTTTTTTTTTTACTTACTGTATATTCATATTTACATGTCTAACTCTTTTATGCAGGATATTTGTAATTTTCCATATCTAGACATCTAACTGTGTATTTTCTGACATATAACTCTTTTATGTAGGTTATCTACTTAGATTGGGTTTTATTGACATATATATGCTCTTGATCATCTCATTGTTCATATATACACATATATTTATCTTCTCATTCACATAAAACTTAAGTTATGATTTAAAATTAATCCCTGCAGGGTTGCATAGATTATTACCTCTGTGTTATAATATTTCCAGTTTCGGCATGATAGGATAGTTGCTAATTTTGAATCTCTTTTGAATACCGTTTATGAATTGTATTGATATAAAAAAATATGTATTTAATCAATTGATATTTCCTCAATGGCAAGAATTTTAGTAGACTGTCTTATTTATACTCTGCATATCTCTGTAGAAATTAACATTGAATTGATTCCGCTTGAATTACCGGTAGTGTTAAGATGCCATCGTGATATAATCCTCCATCATAGACAGAACCACTATATTTAAATGTCATCGTGATGTTGTTTAATTTCAGTCAGTCAGACTAGTGTAAATGATTTGGTAGAATAGAAGTAATTGTGATTTCTTGAAAAGATGCTTCAAGAATAGAGTTCACTTCAAAGAGTTGCTTTTGAAATATAGTTTGTTTTTATAAACTCATTATTAATATTTATAGATTTATCTTAAAGAAATATAGCTTGTTTTTATTCAAGAGTTGTTTACTTAGAATAATGAGCTCACCATTCCTAGATGTAGATTACTCTGTAAATTTAAAAATAAAGCTCACTTTCTAAACATAGTTCAGTTTGTTTATAATATCTTTTTAAAATAGAATTGTAAATTGAAGATAAATTACCGATCCCTAGGATTAACCATCCTCCTTCCTAGCTAAATCCACTTTCCAAATTTCATAAGTAGTTAACCCTTGCTCTACCTTGACTCATACTGTGTCACAACTCTAAGTTTACTTACCTTGGTCGATAATTTAATTGAGGGAAATTAAGGTATATAGTTTACCCATTAGTGGGTATATGGTCAATCTGCGACACCTCGATTCCTTCGAAATCCTTGGGGTGATCTCGTAGTTCCTACGGGGTGGAGACAACGAGGTCGGTCCATGGCATGGTTTTTCCTTTTACCACATTTTTCTTGAAGGGTTGAAGGGAGATAATACATCAAGGTAAGTAGGTAGGTCATCTTTCTTTCCTTGCATTTGCATCTTGATTTCTCATATTAGTTTAGATGCATCTCATATTTAATTTTTCTCCACTTGCATATTGATTTCATGCTTAGTTTAGAATTTTTTGAAAAAATGTCAAAAATTTTCTTTTCTAGATTAACTTTTATTTTGGATTTTATATATATGTGGATAAAGGGTGATACCACCATCCTAGATGCTCTAATCCCTTTTTCTGATTTTTTTCAAGCACGCGTATACCAAGAGATGTTGCGGTTCTCATGCACTCTATAGAGAGCACATGTCCCCAAGTAGGAGCCAGATGTTATCCCCATTTTGTGGGATAACTAAGGATGTTATTTCTCGAGGCCCTCAGGTTTCAGATATGGAGTGTTGAGAGACTACATGACTAGTAGTATCCTTTTTCAAAGATGGAGACTCTTCTCACCACCACAGAGGTCATATATTTTCATATGGCATCCACCAGACCCGCTAGCTTGTGGAAGGTAATCGACCTGGCTCCATGAGGTAAAAGTCAGGTATTATGGTGAGTGCCATTACAATATTTGAGGCATTTGAGTATGTTGTATGTTAGATTTCTTTAGATTTCCTGACATATGCTTGGACATTATGCCTTTTGCTCTGCTTCACCTTGGTGGTTGATATTGTGCCCTAGTAAGTGTTCTTCCTTGGGGATGGGTTTTCTACTAAGAACTCCCTTGAAGATCCATCATACCGTTCTCGACCATACTTACCATTTTCCATCAATATTTCCCCCCATTTCCTTATCTCTTGGGGTTTTAGGGTGTATTGACCCAAGAAGGGGTTATCCCTCATTCTATAGAAAGAAGGGGATAAAGGGCTAGAGGGATTACTATTGGGTAAAAGATAAAATCCTGTGTATGAACCTTCCAAATGTTTTTCCCAGGGATCACCCAAGAAAGCAATGAAACACTTATCTATGACAAAAGGGGACCCACAAGAATGATGATTAAGAATACTTAAAGGGTTAGTTGGATGATAGGAAGTCTCATCATGAGCCAACCTATCATGTTCATGGATACTTAGTGGTATGACATTACCATCATCTGGTCACCAAGCCAAGGTAATGGCTCTCAATTGCATGGCTGAGAGAAAGGGGGTCTCATCACAAGACAACCTTCTCATTTTCACTAGGTGTTTATGAGTGACACTAAAATTATCTGGACACCATGCTAGGACAGTGGCTTTCAAATTGTCCCCAAAATTTGAAAAGAAACAAAGAATGGAAAAATGATGGGCTTGGAAAAATTGCATTGCAAAAGAAGGTGCCACACACCCTCTACAAAGGCACCCATGAATGAGACACTACAACCCCTTGTATGCCATGAACCCCATTCCCATCGAGTCTTGACCCTTAAACACTTCACTCACTTTACACGGATTAGAGAGGTATCTCTTGGAAACTATCTCTGACCTAGGGTAATATCTACCCAATAGGACACCTCGTCAACTCTCCCATATTCAAGCTTGACAAGTCACATAATGTCTTTAAGAACTTAATTTTTTGACATGGTAATATTTGATGCACATTCTTAAGTGGCTCATTTATTGATTTGATTTCCTTATCATGATGTTATGACTTGAGATCCTTGGAGGGTGTGCTTACTTGTCTTTGCAAGACCTAGTTGATGGACAATTTTGGAGGAACAAGCTTAGATTGGGCTTCCATGGGGCTTGAAGCCCACAGGTGGATGCCAAGGGCCCGCATGCCAGATGAGAGAGATAAAACTTTGGAGGCCTATAATATGACTTGGATGACATAACCTAGCACCTATTTGCCAAACATTTTTCCTAGGAGAGGAAAAATGTCATCTTTAGCAGCATGACGTCATCCATGGGGCTAAGGTTTTGGTGGGGAGGTGGATTTGTATTGGTACAAGGAAGTTTTGAGGAGGTTGAGGCTTTGACCATAAAGGAAGTGACTTGAATGCTTGACATGTGGCTTTGGGAAGCCTTCCAACACTCCTCCATCCACAACGACTTCCTCCTAGTGCCAAAATGTCCCCTAAAGGGATGACATCTCTTTAAATTAGGGTTTCTTTTGTGTAAAATTAGAATTTAAGTGTCTTGTTTAATATTATTTTCTAAAAGGGGAAAGATTAGGGTTGTTGACCCCTAGTATTTTGTTTTACCCTAAGTTTTGTGGACAAACTATCTTAGTGACATTTTGTATAAATAAGAGATCATAAGATCTCATTTTAACATAACTCTCCCTCTTGTGAGAAGTACTTGGATTGAAAGTTTCGCTTTCTTTGTCTAGTTCTCTCTCTCTTGTGATTTTTTTTATGGCTATATCTTGGATGATTGGTTGATGGAAGTGATGTGCTAGCCTTGGAAGGATTTTCTCTATCTTTTATGGTGGTTAGTCTTGGATTTTTCCTTGAGTTGTTAAGCTTTTTACATTGTACTATCATTTATAATTCAAGTCAAGGTTAATTTGCTAGATCTAGGTGGGAAGTATAAGGGCATACACCCGCACACATAGTCTTCATAATTTTATGCTTACATGTTATTGTTTTAATAAGGGTTTGTGAAGCGAAGTATAAGGGCATACACCCTCTTAGCTCAAACCCTAGCTAGAGATACTTGCTTTGGGGAGTAAGAGGATTTACGCCCACAAGGAGGTACTATCTCTAGCACTTTATTTGCTTGACTCCATTAACCCATTTTTTAAAGGCACTAGTCATTTGCTTGTTGCACTAGAGAAATAAATTGATGCCTTGGTAAACGTACAAATTTCAAGTTTTAAAGTTCTCTCTTTGGGAAAGTGTTCTTTGAGCCTTTGGCTCCCTTGACTCATTGAGGCGTCCCCTTTCAACCAAAACTTCTTGTTTCTGTTAAAAAACTAACCTACATCCATTAAGGTGGAAAAAAAATAACTTTTGTAATGCTTAATAACTCCTAAACTAACCCTAGGATTTAGCCCTAACTTTACCCTAACCCTCTACTGGGCCTAGCGCACCTATTGGGATGGTTAGAGGTGGTTTCTTGTGGCTTATTTTTCTACTGTTATGCTTGGTTTTCTATAGCGATAAGTCAAATAATATAACTGCATCAACTTTTTGTTTCAGCCTTTCTTTTTGTGCTAAATTTATTGCTTAATCATTGGTGAGTTGAGCTAGCTTTCACTAGCTTATTTCTTGTCTATTTTATCAAATGCTGAGCACTTTATATTGAAGCCTTTATTATCTTTATCGAGCTGATATATATAATTTATCTTTGCTGCAATTAGGGACAGAAAGTATAACTTGTTGATCCAACTAACACATTACATTGAAAAGTGGTTTTCTTTGTGTCTCAGGAAGGTACCAACTTCTCGGCAATTCACCCAAGGCTTTGGCAACCTCAAGACAACCTAAAAATCATCATAAACCTTCCATTCCATCTAGAATATTGACCTCTATGGGATTTACTCTTTCCATTTCTGTTTTCCCCCTCCATTCCCCCTAGGGTCACCAAGATCACCTCTCTAGAGTGACCTAGTCACCGTTTAAGTGCGAGACCTATATCGATGTGACATTACATATAATGTCCTTAAGTTGTAGCCAATTGGTGGTTGGTTAGGGACTTTCCCAACCTACAACTTGTGCAATAACAAGTTCTTTTCTTAATAAAGGGTGTCTTAAAACCTTTCTTCTGTTGATCAGTTTTACCCTTCATCTTGTCATTCCAAACTTTTTGGAAAACTGACCTTCCTTCGCTTTGCTCATAAATATGCCTTTCTCTCCTTATGTTTTCCTCCAAGGTATGGGATTTATCATATTCCATCTTGTCATTGTAGAAGGAGGGTAACCCACTTAAAAACCTTTTTATTTTGACCTTCTCATCCTTTATGAAGTCAACATACTTTGACAATTCAGAGAACCTCTTTTCATATTCGTCCATTGTCATACTTCCCAGATTGAGTTTAAAGAACTCTTTCATCTTTATTTCATAATAATGCTTGCACAAACATTTCTCTTGGAAACATCCTTTGAACTGCCTCCATGAGACCCTCTTCTCATCAAGTTTCTTTGCTTGCTTAAGTTGATCCCACCACATGATTGTTTTTCCTTGCAAGTGGTAGGTTGCAATTCTAGCTTCTATCCTTGAGGGGTAATTATGCAGCTGGAAATATTTCTTCATATCCAACAACCATGCCTCAGTCTATTCCCCTTTCCTGTGATCACCATTGAAATTGGGTGGCTTGATCTTTCTGATCTCACATTGCAAGATTGGGAAACCTACCATTGAAGTTCCACAAATCTATTATGTTTATTGTGTTGAGGTTGTATCGTCTAATATAATACTTTCAAACACGTTTTCTTAGCAATTGTATGGAAGCATCCAAAACACTTTTAACAATCTGATTACTTGTTTCTGAACTTTAAATTTTTTTAATGCTTAAAATTTTCCTAACAAAAATAAAACAGTAAAATCGTAAATTTTAACAAATATAGAAATAACTAACATTTAGTTGCACCAACTTTCGATTCAAAATATTATTTAATAATTTCATATGACTGATAATGAGTAGTTTAGTTAGATAAATTAGCTTCAGAGGAAATTAGACCACTTTCATCCACTTGAATTTATTTATGATTTCTTTGGCACATGTGGCTCAATCTAGGTAAGGATGATGGACCTATATTTTGGCATTAGTCACCTCTTTGTTGTGGCATAAACATAGGATTTCTTACCCCTTCAATAACTTGTGGGTCAAATGTGGGAGGAGAGTGGACATGCTAATGGCTGCTTTCAAGAATGTCTAATTGTTCAACAAGAGGTTGCACCACAAGAACTTTACTGGAAGGATATGCACCAATCGCTTCTCGAATTTCATCCATAGGACAATTATCTCTAAGCAAATCCCTCTTTGTCTCATCATCCACAACAACTTCTCTTGATGAAAAAGACATTATAGGTTCACCAAATTTTAGAATTGGATTGGAATCTAATGAAACATTGTGCTTTTCTCATGGCGATGGAGCATAAATAACAATGGCATCTGTTGTGCTAGAATTTGGATTGGCCTTTGCCGAAAGCCTGCATTTTTCCATACCTAACCTTTTATTTTATCTTCCTTCATCAACCTTTCCACTAAGATTCACTTTCCTCAAATAATTTCTTGATCATTTGTGTATTTTACCCATGTTCACATGGATTGGAAATAAGAAATAGATGATATTTTCCATCCAATCACACAAAAATTATAAAAATTATTTGTAACAATGTTTTTTCACAAAAGATGTCAGTTATGCATAGGACATCATATTTTTCAAAGAGTTTGAGGCGAGGATTTTTCCTTTCTTGTTTTTTAATAGTAGGAACATGTAGTGTTATAGAATGTGTGCATGTTAATAATGCACACACATTCTATAACACATGTGAATTCCTTTTAAAACAGATAATACCTTGTAACCTAACATAATTTTCACCTTAATACTATCAACCTTAATTCCTAGTCCATAACACCTATATCTTATAACAACATAGGTCCTCTATGGGCAATTCCTAACCTTTGATTACATATATGGGTGACATTCATAGGGTTTTCACACTAGGATTTATTATTAGGCTCATGTGTGGTGGTTTGAGGCTTCACATTTGGCCCTAGATGTCTATAATATTCCTTTATTGGTTAAACCTTTTAGGTTATATTGATATCTAGAACTTAGGTCCTTTACGCAACCTAAAGTGATGAATATGAACCCTATTAACCAATTTGAAACCCTTGGGAGGTAAAATGTGGTGGTTTTAGGTATCATGTTTGGCCTTGAATGCCTAGAAGCTTCCCTTGTGGGATAATTCTTAGGTCCCCCCTACCCCCCCCCTCAACCATATCAAGGCATCAAGACCCATACCTAATACTCAAAACCTTGTGAAGGCGCTAATATCCTTTCTCATAGGCCAATGATACCCTCAAGAGGTCATGTTTTGTGCTTCAAGGCATTGTTCATGGGTCTGGATGCCTCGAATCTTCCTTTAGGGCCAAAGGAAATCCCTTATTCCCTAGATCATTTGTAGGGCCATGAGACACATATCTATTTCTCATAACTACCTAATGGTATCGACATCCCTAGTCATAGGCCAAGGATACCCTCAAGAGGCTATGTGTGGCTATTTGAGGCATCCTTCTTGGCCTTTGATACCTAAAAGATTACTTTAGGGACTAAGGCATTTATTTACTCCCTATATCATTACTAAGGACTCGAGACACACACGTATAGGGAAAATCCACCTAATGGAACTAACATCCCCAGTCATAGTTCAAGGATGCCCTCAAGAGGCGATGTGCAATTGTTTAAGGTGTCATTCTTGGCCTTAGATGCCTATAAGCTTCCTTTAGGACCTAAGGTTCATGTTTCCTCTCTCAATGATGTCCATTATCCTAAGACCCACAGTCAGTGATTGAAATTGCTAATGGAACTCATATCCCTACTTAGAGGAAAATGATTCCCTTTAGAGGTTATTTGTTGCGGTTCAAGGTGTCATTCTTATCCCCAGATGCCTAGAATCTTACTTTAGGGTCTAAGGCCTAAGTTTCTTCCCATTACCATCTCCAAGGTCCTAAGACCCATAATTAATGTTGAAAACATTATAATTCTAACCATTCCCATCTAAAGAGTAAGGATACCCTAGAAATGTCCTTTGTGGTGGCTCAATGTGTGATTATTGGCCTTAGATGTATAGAAGCTTCCTTTGGGACCTAAGTCTCTATTTTCCACTCTCAATCATGTCAAAGGACCCAAGACCCATACCTAGTGCTCAAAATATCCTAATGGAGCTCATATCCCCATTTAAAGGCCAAAAATCCCCTTGAGAGGTCATTTATGGTGGTCTGAGGTGTCATTCATGAACCTTGCACCCTAGAAGTTTCTTCTAGAGCCTAATTTCTAATATTCCTCCATTAACCATGCTTAACACCCAACCACTCATATCTAGTGATTAAAATCCCATAATGGTGCCCATAAGCCCACTTAAAGGCCAAGGAAACCTTTGGGAGATCATGTGCATTTTTTCAAGGTGACATTCTTGGCCTCAGATGCCCAAAAGATTTCTTTAGGGCCTAAGGCTAGGTTTTCCTTTGATAATATTGTTCAAGTCCCCATGACCCAAACATAGTACAAGCAACCTTCTACTAGATCCAACATCCACTCTCAAAGGTCAAAAATTGAATAGAAAGGTCATATGTGGTTGAAAGGCTTGTTCTTGTCCCTTGAGCCTTAGAAGCTACCTAAGGCCCAAATTTCCTCCCCCAACCATGTTCAAGGCACCAAGACTCATACCTAATTCTCAAAACCTAATAATGGTGCCCATATCTCAACTTAGAGGGAGATGATATTGTCAATAGGTTAGGTGTGGTGGTTTGATCCAAAATGGATCCAGGAAGGCCTAAAACTCAAAGTTATTGGAATCAAATGAAACCAACGCCATTGTGTCTGAATTGCCGCACTGATTCCGGCCATATAATGTTTTTCGCAAATGGACACCATATGTAAAAGTTATCACGTTATGATCGATTTCCCAAACATGCAAAACATCAACTAGTCAAAGTCAATAGACAATACTGTTGACGTTAGCAATACGACAGGTGACTTTAGCATGATGTGATGATGACATCATCATGTTGATGTGGCATCACTAGGAGGTGACACGTGTCACTCAAATTTGGCATCTTCAGGCTGAGTTGGAACCATTATGGATTTGACACGTGGTAGTCCGTACATGACATGGCCCAATGGAAGACTGACATGTGGCAGTACAGACGATAGTTGGATTGTATGAAAGATGACATGGCAGGGTGACTGGGCTGTACAGATGTTGACGTGGCAGGGTGACTGGGTTGTATGGATGCTGATGTGGCATCTGACTGGACAAGTGATTGGGTTGTACAGCGGTGACATGGTAGTTGAATGTGCATGTTTATTGGACGTTGATTGTGTGGTATTGACGAATCATAGGCTGACACGTGGCCCAATCAAAAAGGTGCCACGTGGAACCCAGATTTTTCCAATATTGGCTAGTCCAAAAATTTGTTATAGCCTCCGGGGGATTCGAACCCCTGACTTCACGGGATGAGCTGATGACTTCGTGAAAGGGGGCGGACCGATCGGGATACATGGCAGGACTTAACCAAATACCACATAATTTAAATTTAAGTTGACAGTTGGCGGGTTTAGGGGATAAGCCCCGGTCGGCAGGGGGGCTAGCTCGACCGACCGGGGGATAAAGACTGGGAGTTGGGCGTGTGGGAGTTAAGGCCATGGCCACATGGACCATGCGCATATGACCATGACTGGAGGATAAGGGGCCAACACACCAACACTCATACCAAGGCCATATGACAACGCCCCATATGCCTAGGGGCCTGGAGAAAGGGGGTTGCATCGTGTATTATGCCAATTTTTGGTTTTTAACATTATATTATGATTTTTTATGGATTTTCAGTTGATTTTAATGGATTTTAGCCAATATTGGGGGATCTAGAGCCCAATTTGAGGCCATATCTTGGGAGGAAGTTGGGAGATTGATTCCAACTCCAAATCTATATAAAACAGGGGTTCTTAGCAGCATTAAAGGAGGTTCAAAACATGAGAAATGCTAACGAATTTGAAATCCAAAGCTATTTTTATGCAGGGAAGCCATTGAGGAGGGGAACTTTGCGGGTCTATTCCAGGGGATACGCTCAACCGTTTTTAGTGCCATTGGTTGTGTTGGATTCTTAAGGTTGATCAGAACACAGCTAGACCTGTTTGTAATCCTTTTGACACTTTTCTAATGTAATTTTGAAGGATTGAAGAGAAATAAGAAATCCTCACCCACTGAGACAAAGGCCCAGAGACGTAGGCAATCTTGTCGAACTCCGTTAACAACTTTGTTGTTATGGTTTGCTACTCTTTGTGCCTACATTCTGATCTGCATTTCTTATTATGGATGCTATAATATTTCAATAATTTCTTCTTTTTTCCTCAATTTCTAATTGGTAAATGAACTCATGCTTAAAACTTAACCAAGTCTTTAAAATATCATTTTAGATCAAGTGGTATCAGATCATGTTGACAGTTGGTTTTTGAGTTTGCATGAATATCAGGGAAAAGTTGAATCGTGGTGACGACAAGCTTGTAGAAGGGGATCCAACGATTGGATCGAGAAAGAGGACTTCTCAAAGTGAGGATATGGCATTGGAAGAAGGCATGTCTCAAAACGCGATAGAGTTGCAAAAAACTTTATTTTCCATGTCTGAGATGGTAAAAGTCTTATATGAGGATTACTTGGAATGAAAGAGGCCTTTCCAAGGAGAATATCCTAAACAAGACAAAAGTGAAGAAGGATAGGATCCTCCTTCACCTCCTTCTTCTCCATCAACTTCTTCTTCTTCAAGTACAAGTTCAAAATCCACCACAATAAAACATTCTCATAAACATAAACATGATATGCCTTTACTTAAGCTTGATGTGAAATTTGAATTGCCCATGTATGATGGTTAAGTAAATGTTGAGAGGCTTGATAACTGAGTCAGACAGATGGAAGTTTATTGCAGTGTGCAACAAATGAAGGATGAGGAAACTCAAATCAAGTTGGCATCGCTTTGTCTTGCAGGAACACCACTCATCTGGTGGGAAAGTAAGTTGCAAAATGGCACAGAACAAGTGGGTAATGTATTTCCATCATGGCAAGATTTTTCTTTTGCACTTAGAAAGTAATTTTATCCTTTGGGTTATAAAGAGAAGGCTTTAATTGAATGGAAAGGTCTTAAACTAAGAAAGGGAAAAACAATGCAAGAATGCACAGATGAATTTCGTAAGATGGCATTAATGTTAAACATTCCATTACATACCCAAGAAACTCTTATGAAGTATATAGGAGGTTTACCTACACATATTCGTAACACTGTGTTTATGTTTGGACCTACTAATATTGATGAGGTTTATGTTCAAGCAACATACATTGAAGCAGGGAAAACACGAGTTGGTGTATCAGGGGAATCGTCTTCAAGGAAAGAGGACAAAAGAAAGGGGAATGGAAAGAAAGAAAATTCAACGACAAGAAGGGAATAGAAGCTCTCTTGCAAGCATTGCAAGAAAGAAGGGCATGATGATGACCATTTCCGGAAATTGCATCCCGAGAAGAGATCGACGTGGTTCAAAGAGAGGAAAGGGAGGAAAACAGTTGCAGCAGCAACACGACCAACTGATCCAAGTGGATATTGGTGTCCACCCACCTATTCCAACTGGCTCCTCTTGTCCGTTTTTGTTCAACACGTTATTTTGTACTTATTTGTAATTGTGGGTTATACACTTTTGGCGTTGTCTGCCACCCCACACATCCTCCAAGTCGATACTGGTGGCCTCTCACCTTATCCAACTGGCCTATTTTGTACATTTTCATGTCAACACATCTTTTTGTACTTCTACGGTTGTTTTGGGGCCCTAAACATTGTTTTTTTGGCTCGCCACAGTCAAATTGTAGACAGAGTCAGAGTTTGACGAAGGAATGTGTATTTCTCTAAAATACCTATTATCACTCCAGGAAACTCTCCTAGGTTGTAAGTCAGAGATGCCTGGTAACTTAATATTTTTGGAAGATATTTTCTCAATAATAGGTGTGGGTTTGGATCAAGATGAATATCGTAATCTCTAGATTGTATCTTCAAGATAGTCTAACTATATTCATGCAATACAGGGCCTTCAAGAGCTATTTATCAGATAGATTTGTATAAAAAATGGATAAGAAAACCAATCGGTTAACCAAAACATGCATAAACCATATATATGATGGGTCAACAAACTAGACAAAGATGCTTATGATTCTTGCTTAACAATCAAAAGTAAGATGACAGTTACCATAGGACCATTAAACAGAGACAAAAGAACGAATTCCACTCATATGCATAGACAAAGATGAAGGAGGGTCTGACAATAACAAATGAAAGAAGCTTGCAGGCTTGATATATTAAAGAAAATGTCTTTCATACAAAATCAATAGAATATAGAACTCAAAATCAAACACTTAGTTCATGTTCTGTCTTCAGCTTTATAAATTTACAATACAATTTTGAGATCCTAAAAGAATGGATCAGATATGCTAAAGATAGAAAGTCAAAACTCAGTTGCAAAAGATAAGGAATGATCCTCAAAATGAGGTCAATTCCACATTTCATGGTCTTCATATCTTGTAGAGTCCTTGTGCAGTGCAGAATAGCCTTCCAAGGCTGATTGATGACTCTTCCAAGAGATAAAATTCGAATTTGCTGAGTTGTGCAAAAATCCTAATTTGTTGCCACCAAAATAGGTACTAAAACCAACTTGGATACCTTTTCTAATCCTTATACACCAAAAATGGATCTTGAATCTGACTCTATAATTCAACATCTATCCATTTCAAGTGTTTTCAAATTATTCAGATTAGTAAAACCTCGATCTGTGCAAAATTTATCTTTCTCTGGCCAGTGACAGGTTTCGGTGGTTAACACAGAGGAATTCTAGGTGAATTAACTACCGAAATCTCTGCTTTCGGTGGTTAATGAACAATCGTCCTATTCGCCTAAACCACTGAAAACTTAGCTTTGTCCAAAACATCAAAATTGAAAAAAATGATTATTTTGATACTTTGCTGAGTGTTCAAGGCCTCTTTGATGATACAACTCTTCCTCGTACAGATATGTGAGCTTTAATTTGTTGTGTGTAAGAATGTGGTATATCCACCATTGTTGTAGCTAATTCGGCTAGAGTTTCCAAACCTGTTTGATCCTATGCTGGAGGTTGAGATTCTTTTAAATTTAGAATCAAAAGTCTAAGCTGCCTGTACAACTTCATGTTCTCTCTTATCAACACCCTGTTCTTGTCCTTGATTTTATCATGCTTTTCCTTGAGACTTTGGTTCATGTTATAAAGTTCTGCATTTCTTTCAGTCAACTCTGTATTTTCCTTAATGACTCTTTCTAAAACTTCCATCTCATAGATCTATTTCAGAATTTTATTGATTTTCTAAGTCTTGGATGCTTTAGGCTTGCTTGAAGAAGCTTTTGCTAATGGTTGACTGTGTTCATACGGAGGAGTTGGTGAGGGCAAGTTGGGATAATCTTCTGCAACTTGCTCAGCCTGTTCATCACCCTGTGTCTCTACTAACTCCTGCTTTGTCTCTGAGTCATTGTATGGTAAGTTCAAAGGGTTATCTCCTTCAGCAAGGTCCTCGGTCTGCTCACCCTCTTTACCAAACTGTAATTTCCTTTGGTTCTTTTTCTTTTAGCAGAGGATGATTCTGTCGGCTCTCTTGGAGGTGAGATAGCCTTCCTTTTTCTTCTATTTATCTTAGGGGTGATGGACTTCTTAGCAACAGACTTCTTCCCCTTTTCATCCTGTTGAAAATTAGTTTGGAACTCATTCCAAAATAGGAAGTAATTCTAGTCCACTTGTTTCTTCTTCAAGGAATCTTTAACAATGAGTGTAATCAACCCTTGGTGTGACAACCTTCTGGCCACTTTGGTAGGTTTTTCCTTGACTTGTCTGGCCATTTTTGTGAGAGCTTTGTGCAGGTAGAAAGGCAAATTGATGGGAGACTTGCCTATGAAATGATTCAATAGCTTGAAGTGGTAAAACATAACCCTGTTGTACCTTCCCTCACAGGTGATGTATGCAAAGATTGCCTTCAAAAGGGCTTGCCATTTAGGCTCAAGAAAGGACATTGGTATGTCTTTCTTCCATATGAGATCCTTATGCTGAGGCTGTAAGTAGGATCTGAACTCAATGTTTGCAGGCACAGTAGTATTAAACCAACATTCCCCTGTTCTTGGGAGGCCAATAACCTTTGTAATGGCTGCCTCATCAACTACAAATTCCTCCTTGCCAATAGTAGTTGTCCTTCCATCATATGATAAGGCAAATTCTTCATAAAGTTGTTGGTGAAAGTCTGCAAGTTTTTCACAATAGGAAAAGACACCAATCTGTTTGAAAAAGTCGGCCACCTCTGGGTGTGCCTCTAGATACCACGTTCCATCTAACTCAAACCTGAGGGTTGGCCCAGCTTTCGGGATCTGATGAGTTTGTTGACCTGTCCCTACCATTTAGGAAAAATATGCGAGCTAAGGGGAAAAACACCTAAAGTTTAGGATGAACTAAGAGTGTATGTCAAGGTAAAAGACACAGAACAGGATGATTCAGAGTTTGATTTACATAAACCCAATCTTCAACATATTTTAATCAATAGTAAAGGCTGGATATTGGTCGAGAATTTCAAATTCAGGTAGGATATATAATTGAACTGAAATAGTGAGAGATTCTAAAGACTACCTGATGAATCAGGTTTTTCTTCGAATTGGATGACAGATGGCTTGATGACCAACAACAGAACTCGAGCTTCACTTGGCAACAACGACGATTGATTTCAGCGTATGAGTTGGTTAAGGAAAACACAGGATTATAGATAATACACATAGTTTCGGATTTGATTTATATATGAATGGATTTGAGAAGGTGATTAACTGGGGTTATTATGAACCTATCCCCTTGGGACTTGAAGTAATGATAATCCATGTGACTAATCAATACAATTAACGGAGAATCAAACTCCTAAAATTCTGTGTTATGCCGAGCCTTCATATGGAATGACAAATGGTGGTTAAAAAGGACAACAGAGCATCAATATCCCAATAAGATGTAATAATAACATCCTACCTCACCAAATCGATTGAGTTTCGATGGTTATGTCTTCATGATTACGCCAACTGACAGCTAGCTCGTGCGAAAGCACGGGCTTTTTTTTTCCACGTAGAAACCATTTCTGTAGTTAACTAGGCTTTTACTTTTCCCCCTTAACTATCGAGAACGAAGGCTTTCGGTGGTTAATGAGCGCTTTTCAGGCTCGCTTAAACCACCGAAACCTGAGATTCTCTCTTTTGTTTGACAAAATCAAATCAAATGTTTTTTCCAAGTTTATTTACAGAAAATAGACTCTCTAACACACCTAAAAAAATTTAGAAACAAATTTTTGGACCACACTCTTATCACCTAAAAAGAAAAATCTCAATCAATTTATTTGAGGAGATAACACTAGCTCCTATTGGAGATGAACGCCTCCCTGTGAGGTTTCAAGAACCGTAGAACCAATGCCTTTCCTGAAAAATAAAACTAAAAACTATCTACTAGTGTTTCCATTGGGCATGGAGTTATTCTGAAAAAACAAAGACTAAAAAATAAAATTACAATGACCAGGATTCACAGCCTTAGACAAAATAGAGTTTTAGAAATCACCCATTGACTGGGCCACTGAACATTTATTCACCTCCCAGACTTTGCAGAATGAATGTGTTGTTGTGTTGTACTTGAGTTATCATGAAAGGGCCGGTCCACAAAGAATCAAACTTGTTGTGTTTGCCTTTATCCTATCCGAGGGCATCCCATTTTAGAACCCAATCACCAACCTGAAAATTATCTACCTTTGCTTTCCTGTCAAACGTATCCTTGATCTTCTTTTGATGAGCCTCTAATTTATCCACCAACTATTCTCAGACCTGCTGCAGTTCTACCAAATCGAGCATTCTTCTTATCATATCATTTGACTCAGTTTGCTCTTCCTGAAAAAATTTAGCCACTGGTAAAACTAGATGAACAGGAAAAATGGCATTAGTTCCATAGACCAATTTGAATGGAGAGGTTCCTATGGATTTTTTCATAGTTACTCTGTCTGCCCACAGAGAAAATTTTAGTTTAGAGTCCCAATTCTTTTTGTTCTCCTCTAATAGTTTTCTGATTATTCTGGTTAAGCTCTTATTGGATGATTCGACCAAGCCATTACCTTGAGGGTAGTAGGGGGTTGAATGTACCAATTGGATGCCCATTGATTCACACATATCGACCAATGCATCGGCTTTGAAAGTTATTTCATTATCTGTTACCAGCCTTTTGGGGCAACCGAATCTGCTCAGGATGTTTTCATAAAGAAATTTCATGACGACCTGATGAGTGGCATACCTGGTGGGAACTGCCTCTATCCATTTTGTAAAATAATCTATGGCTACTAAGATCCACTTATGTTGACCACTAGATGAAGGATTAATCTCGCCTATAAAATCTAAACCCCACTACTAAAAAGGGCCATTCACTACAATAGGCCTCAGGGGCAGAGATTTTAACTGTTGTTTTCCTGTGAATCTTTGGCATTTATCGCAAGCTTTGATGAAAGCGCACACATCTGAGAAAAGAAAAGGCCAATAGTACCTTGCCCTTAAGATTTTATGAACTGTGGTCTTCCAATAATGGTGGCCTCCACAAATACTTGAATGAAACTGATGTATAACTTCCACTGACTATTCTTTGTCTAAACATCTGAGTAGTAAACCAGAAGGGTCTTTCCAATATAACAGATTATTGTAAATGCAAAATTTGATGGCTCTGAGCTTAAGGGCTCGAGCTTGAGTCATGCTAAGTTCAGGAGGAACCTCTAGCTTTTGTAAAAAATGAATAATACCTGAGTACCACTCACAAGAAGACAAATGCTCCGCCATGTATTGATTGTTATGTTGTCCTTCTTCTACCACCTCCATCTGCAAACTCGTTGAATTTTCCCCTATGAAATTTATGTCCAGTAGCTCATGGTTTTCCTCCGTTAAAAGCTTAGCAAGGCCTTGGCCTTTTACCAATTTAGTGGGCTTTACTTCTATGTCGAACTCGATTAACTTTGCGATCCATTTAGCTCTTTTCCCATCAATATCAGGCTGAGTCAAAACATCCTTCACGGAGGGTGGAGAAACATATGCAATAACTTTTGCATGGAGGATATAAATTCTGAAAGATTTTAAAGATTTTATGAGAGCATAGGCTTGTTTTTAAATAGGATCATACCTTAGTTCAGCATCTCTGAGTGTTTTGCTAAAGAAGGCAACTGGGCAATCCATACTATCATCATATTTCTGTAACAAGACTGCTGCCACCGTGTCATAAGAAGTGAAGGAAAAAATATAGAAACTCTTTCTATAATCCAGACTGATTAGAGTCGGGGATTCCATGATAGCCTGTTTGATATCCTGAAATGAATTTCGTGCATTTTCTGTCCATTTTATCTCAAATCCCTTTTTCAACATACATGTTATGTGTTTTACTAGCTCGACAAAATTTGGAACAAATCTTCTAACAAAATTAATCTTACCGAGCAGTGACTGAATATACTTTTTCAGCAGAAGCAGTGATTGGGATTCCTGTACATTTTGATTTTGCTGGTCGACATGCATATCAGAAAATTCATCTACCACTTGGAGAAATCTATTAAGTTCATCATCATCTTCAAAAACTTTCCAGTATTTAATATTGTCGAGCAAAGATGGTCTATATTTGACTTGGATTTCATAATTGAGCCTGGGAGGCATGGGAGGAATAAACAGACTGGCTGAAACAACAAGGGAATCCGCAAGATGATTCATATCTCTGGGTATATAAGAAATGTCAAAAATGGAAAAAGAATCCCTGATTTTCCATACCTCATCCCTGTAGGCCTTCAATCTGACATGTTTTGCTTGGAAAGTACTGTTCACTTGTTGTATGATGAGATCCGCGTCTCCGAACACCTTTAATCCTTTAATTCCCATCTCCTTGGTTGTGTTTAATCCCAATATCAAAGCCTCATACTCTGCTATATTGTTATTAGTTTTGAAATCAAGCTTAAAAGACAAATGCATAGCCTCCTCCAAAGGAGAAATCAAAACTACCCCTGCACCTGTTGAATCTTTGGTACTGGCACCATCAAAATACATGGTCCAAACTGGAACACCTTTTTCATCAGTTTGTTGTTCAGTGGGCTTTACAAGCTGCAAAGGAGCTGACTGAGAATCATCTATTTGAAGAATACATGAGCCAAAGTCCGTGTCTACAACATAAATAGGATGATTTACATAATTTTTTGCATCACTGATGATGTAGGCAAGTTGATTCTCTCTGTAAAGTCTCTTTAGCTCTCCTCCAAACAACATGATTGTAGCATATGAAATATCCATCTGCAAGGTACCCCCCAACCTTTTGCTCCATGGACGTGACAAGAGGAGTTTGAACTTGGGTCGGATATCAACAACCACGACATCCATTACCATGCTTCTCATTGGCAATTGGGCAAGGTTTATAACAAGGTATTTTATGAGGCCAAGGCATTTGACTTTCCTAGAGTCAAAAGAAAAAAGATCATGATATGGTTTGGTGACCTCAAGCCCAAGTTTTTCCATCACTGCTTTGGTTATAAGATTATGTGATGCTCCTGAATCAAGCAAGCAGTTGTGAAGGATCTTATCATGAACATTTAGGGATATATAGAAAGGTGGACAAGAGTCATCTCGATCTTCTATCATAGGTCCTATAGTTACTGTTGGCTTTTCATCTTGTAAGTTTACAAAATCAGCAGATGAAGAGGTCTTTGGTTCAAGGGACTTCAGGATGGAAGAATTGAAAATTTCATTCTTCATAAGTTTGGTCAATGGCATAGGTATTTTTACTTTCTGAATTTCTAATTCGAAATTGAAAGAGTATGATGATTTGTCAGAAGTTTTTACATCGTTAGAAGGAGCTTTGGGGATAGCTTGTTCCTTGACTTGGGGCTGAGGTTCCTTCTACTGCTATTTTGCAGAAATGGGGGTCTACTTTACAGGAGCGGCAATGTGCTTGGCAACAACTTCTTTCTTCTTTATAGGAGCAGCGGGAAATGGTTTAGGAGCAACATTTTTAGATCTTAAATTATAACCTTGTTGATCATCTGTCTGATAGAAAGATTCTTCAATACTTGCCTCATGAATCTCCTGATCCATCTGGGCTTCTTCATAATCTACTTGTGTCAAAAAGGAGGAATCATTTTCATCACCAAAACAATTTATGTCATCTGATTCTTCAACTTCATCATGAGGTAGCTCATGTTCCTCTTCTAGCATTGCATTTTGGAAAGGGGGTCTGATTCTTTGATCATCAGCTGCATTCTTGTCTCTCTGAAGGATCTGGACCTGTTGATTGTTCCTTCTGTAAGGGAAAGCATTGGGATTTCTAGGGACAAAAGCATTTGGCTCTTTTATCCTTGCTGGCTGCTGACTCTAAATCTTCAATTTTGACATTTCAGATGTCAAGTTGTCCAACATCTTGGCCATCTTTTCCATTTTGGTATTAGAAGAAGAAGGGGGCTCAACATAAAACTTCTTTCTCTCAACTTTTCCTTTGAGTTTCTGAGATGCCATAATATTTGATTCGACTTCGAGAGCAGCATCTTGCATTAAAGCAAGTGTGGCTGATCTTCTTTCTCTAAGGATTAAACAAAAATATGGATCAAAAGCAGCAGAAAATGTGATCTTTATTGATGCTTCACTTGGATTGATCTCTGCAGGGATCTTGCCGAACATCCTATTGAATCTTTTGATGAAGTCTGAGACCGACTCCCCATCTTCTCTTCTTAGGTTTCCGAATTCAGAAATGTAATATAGGAGATCTCTTCTTTCTCCCCAGTGTTTTAAGAACACCTCATCTAGTTGCTCAATACCTGTCACTGAATTTGCTGGTAGCTCTTTGAACCACTTCCTGGCTTGGCCATCCAAACTCTGCACAAAAAATCTGGTCCACACATCTTCTTCTGAAATATTAATATTTTTAGCATAAGCATAAAAGGCTTCTATATGTTCTTCTGCAGTATAATCCCCGGCTCCGGTAAAATTTGGCATATATTTATGATAATCTCTGGTTGGCATGGCAGATAAGGGATTGGACAAGACAAGTGGAGCATACCTATTTGATAAGATTTGTTCCATCTTGGTTAAAGGGACAACCATGGGAATCTTAGGGGTTGATGCAGAGGAAGAATTTTCAGGAGATGAAGGCTGAGATGGGATGACTGAGTTTATAAAAAATGATTGTCTTACTTCACTTTGAGAAAAAATTTCAGAAATGGGTGGAAAATAAGAGGCCTTGTAAAATTGACCAAGCAATAAGGCTACAATTTCTTCTCCCTTAGAGGAAAGATCTTGTAAAATATCTTTGAGAACGGACAAATTAGTATGAGTATAGAAAACACCCTCTATATGCTTTGTGGGTGAGGAATTCAAAGAAGAAGAAGAAGAGCATTCTTTTTTTCTAAGGGGATCTTGTAATTACTTCTTTAAGGTTGGATGTAATATCATGCTCAAAAACAGAGTTTGTAACATTAGAGGAAGCTGAAGGCTCCTCAACCTTCAAGATTTTCGATACAATTTCAACTTTCTGAGAACTATGAGTTTCAACAGCAGGGGAATCAACTAGAGGTTCTTTAGATATGAAAGAAGAAGTGTCCGTTTGAATACCTAGATTTGATGTCTTTGCAGATCCATAAGCATGTCTTTGTAAGGCCTTTCCCCTACTGATGATCTTCTCAGGGTCTGGAACTGGTGCTGCTAGTGGGCCTTCTTGGTTCACCCTTGTGTGAGCTCTTTTCGGAGCCACTACGTTCCAATGGAGTCGCCATATAGATGGTTACAACCCAAATGATCTCTAGGCTTTGTCTATCATCAAAGCTAGATCTATGTCGTCTCCCAGGGAAGCTGAGCTTCAATCTCTTCTCCTCGACAACAATGCCAATTTGTTATCACTCTAGGAAACTCTCCTAGGTTGTAAGTTAGAGATGCCTGGTAACTTAATCTTTTTGGAAACTATTTTCTCAATAATAGGTGTGGGTTTGGATCAAGATGAATATATTAATCTCTGGATTGTATCTTCAAGACAGTCTAACTATATTCATGCAATACAAGGCCTTCAAG